>JBBPDE010000006.1:19460879-19476120 GCA_037974605.1 Nannopetersius ansorgii
CTCTTTTTGGTTGCTGGACATTAAATATTCTCTATTTTTACTCTGCGATTGGATTCCTTTCTGTCACACACGTTACAATACACTTCTTATTTCAGGGTTTGGGCCAGGCCCCTTACTTTCAGTGAAGGACAATCTTAATGGTTCAGCATACCAAGACATTTTGGACAACACCATGCTTCCAACACTGTGGACCCAGTTTGGGGAAGAACCCTTTTTATTCCAGCATGGCTGTGTCCCAGTGCACAAAGGAATTTCCATAATGACATGGTTTATGAATGAACAAGAATGTAGACCTACTCGTCCAATATCAGTGTCTGACCCCATAAATACTCCACAGAATGAATAGGCAGAAACTCCAGAATCTTGTGGAAAGTCTTCCAAGAAGAGTGGAAGCTGTTCTAACTGCAAAGTATTAAAGTATTTCTATTTGAATGCAATGTCAATAAAGTCCCTCTTGGTATAATGTTCATGTGTCCCAATAATTTTGTGCTTGTAGTCTATGAGAAATGGGAATCCCTTACCACAAAACACATGGCTGTGCATGTCCACAAAACCACAAGCATGTGCTTTGTGACACCGAAGACAAGGCAATAGCAGTCAGTTAACTGGCTGGCAGGATGCTAATTAGCTAGAGTGTTGGTGAGGTAGCTTACATAATTGGTGAAGTTTATAGTCAGTGAGTTCCTTAACTACATTAGATACACCTCCAAGGCTCCACCTCCAGATGTGCTAAGCCTTCAGTTGTTTTGAGTAGCCAATCCAAAGCTGCTCTTACCAACATCTTCACTAATCTGGTCATTCTATCAGATATGCACAGTTTTTATTATGCATGCCATGTTCTCACACCCAGTCCATGAGGAAGTGGTGGTCTATGAGTAACTCCAATACTTTGTGAGTTTATTTACGGTTTTGGTTTGTTTATTAATGAGATGGACAAGTGACTAAAATGTATGAGGCTAGAGCTGAGCTGAGCCCAGGCCTGCCACCTCCGTTTTTATCAAACGCCTGGCATTGGACAACTTCTTTTACTTCTTAATCTACCAACAGAACAGCACTGTATTAACCCTCAGAAGGCAAAATGAGCCTTGATGTGCATCATTGTTTCCTCTTAACCAGACTGGATACTCTGTGGAATGTTTTGGTAGGATATTAATTTATTAACATCATCTCTTTATCACTGAACATTTGTTTTCTATTTTGCCTGTGGCTTGTTTGCTAGCTTTTGTTACATCTTTTAAGCACATGAGTAAACACTGAACAGGTAGTGCTGAGTACGTACTAAGACCTATTGTGTGCGCATATTGAGGTCACATTAGGACATATTTCCTGCAACATCTGTGCTGCATCTGGCCCTGAATGTGCTGTTTTGGCTTATCCTGTTTGAGTTCTTTAAATAAGGCTTTAGATGGCAACTGGAATGCAACTACTGGAATGCAACAACAATGGGGCAATGTGCATTGTGATGTATAGCCTGTAGTATTATTATATTCTTAAAGTATTGTGAAGAGCTGGCAGTGGGCCTTTGGGGTTTTTAAAATGGGGCTGTTGGGCGGGAAACTACCGGTTGGCGTGAGAACTGTGTTTGGGGAGGAGCTAAGGTGTGAAAACTGTTCAGTTGGGGAGCAGACAGCAAGAGAGCTGGTTGTGTGGAGTGCTGGCAGCTGTATGATGTGTGGTGAAGTTGGCCAAATAAAGCTCGAGAAATTTAAGAATTCCAGTCGTCTGTCGTCTCTTTCTCACGCTCACCACAGTATTATATTCTTAACTAACAATGATGATCCCACTTCTGCAATAACAAATACAAATACAATCAAATATGATAATCCTAAAAATGTTAAATATTGGCTTGTTTTATTCAGGACTGGTTCAAGTGATTGACCCAGTCCAAATGTCAGGGGCACATTTTCACTTTTTTGATCAGTCGAGCAGGGGCAGTTAGTTCCGTAGGGTGGTTGGGTTACAGATCATCAAAAAGGGAACTAATGTTTCTATCATGTAATATTACAGTGCTAGGCTAGCTGTGACTGTTCTAGATGGTTTGCCCTGCCTCTGAATATCAGAGTCCAATCAGTGTCGGCTGTGTTCTGTAGCATCCCTTTTGGGTTATTTCAGTCTGGCTGAAAATCACCCATATTGCTCAGAGAGACTGTCATGCTATATCAAACTGCAGACACTGCAGCAGAATACATGTGGGTTTCAGGTGGGCTTGAACTAACATTACACTTAACATAATTTTGCCCTATGTAACCTGGTGTAGCTTAAGAAGAAATCTGTGTGTTATGTTATCTAGTCCAGAGGTGTCAAACACAGTGGAGAGCCGGTGTCCAGCACAGTTTGATGGTTCTCCTGCACAAACACATTCACTAAACCTGGCAACTGATGAGGTGAACCAGGTGTTTCTGAGCAGGGAAATTGCCACAACGTGCTGGACCATGGCCCTCCAGGACTGGAGTTAGACATCTGGTAGATACTACTAGCATTGCTACATGAGCAGGCCTGAGAAAAAAATGCTTAGTGCAGTGTGACAATGTCAAGTTTGCTTGCTGATTAATTGTGCACAGTTTCAATTTTACAGCGTCTAGTTGGCCAGCTGTTAATTTACCCATTGACTGGGTCACCTTAGCCATTATCTCCATAAGCCCCCCCACCCCCAAGAGATTTGTAATGAGCTGCCCCTGCAGTCAAGTTTCTTTTTGTTGTGGGTGTTTGGATCCTTTGTTTTGCTCAAATGATTACATTCATCAAAACATGCAACAACTAATAAATATTCATTTAAACTCCTTTTGCACTGAATGTTTAAAAATACCATAAATCTTTCACCACCTGATCTCTCAGCAACAAAGAAAAGCTGTTCTACAGAGAGTCCCATGGTCTTTCATATGTGTAAGAACTGAAAACAGGCGGAAGAGTTTAAATAAACCCATACGCTCTTCTCCTTTTACTTTTCAGAGAATGAAACTCAAAGGATTAAATAATAAAGAGGCAGGAAAAGCTTCCACTGTTTAGGCCATTATGTGGCTGTATAGAATTTGACCAGTTATGGGTCCCTGATGAAAGGAATGTAGTTACATTTGCTGTACTTCAGTTATATTTCAGATTGTGAACATTCTTATGCAGTTATGATGATAAAAATGAAATTTAACTCATGAAATTCCTTCGAACTGTAGCGGGTCCTCAAGTTACACCACAGATCCGTTCCTTTGACAGTGATGTAACCTGAATTTTGGTGTAAGTCATAACACACTCTAACCTAAATCACTTACTGATCCTAGCACAGTCGTAAAATCATAAAAACACACACAACTAAGCCACAGAAAAAGGAAAAGCAAACAGCCAAACGCATAATCCGTAAAAAGCTACAAAACAGAACTTTGTCATTCACAGTGCATACGTGTCCAAGAAGGCGGCGCAGGCGCAGATTTCCATTTTCTCAAAATAAGCTTTTATTAACAGAAAGCAACATGAACCCTGTACGAGGGTCAATACTCCTTCTCAAAACATAAATCAAAGGACAGGTACACACCAGAGGGTGGACTGACAACAAAGACATGAATTATTGGAACTTAAAAACCACATGTACACAGACCAGAACTAATTAAAACAAAACGACACATATTACTTAACCACCGGCCGGCTGTGAATCCTTACTGATGAGCTGGCTGAGGTAAGCACACCCAAGAATCTCGGCATATATCAATTAATAGTGGCCTCTAGCAGCCGCTGACTGGGAACATCACAACCTTAGCTTGTGCATCTATTGGTGTTATTCACAGAATATTCATTTAATATTTACAGTTGCACTATGCTGCATTCAAAGCCAATTTTTGGTCCATGTACACACAATTCTGACATCTGTATTAATACCTCAAAACCCATTGTGCTGCTAACCTAGACCAGCAAGCGCATTTATTTAACAAAGTTTTGTTTAAATTAAACGCTAAAATATAGTACAGCAAACACGCAAAGGGATTCCTAATACACTAAACATCATTAATATTCAGTGCTGGGCTTTTAACTAAAGTATCTGCTGAATGTGTTTATAAAATATAATATGGAATATGTGTAATGTGTGATGCAAAAAGTAAAGATTATATTACTTGATTGTATTGAATACTTTAATGGCTAATGTTTTGGTTAGATCTTAAATTGTGTTAAACAGAATGTGGGAAAACAATGTGGCACTATTAGTTGGTGCTAACACAAAAAAATGCTTAAAAGCACTAGGAAATTAGTGAGCAACTATTTCATTCTCAATTTTTTTAATTACTGAATGATAATAAGGAGCAACAAAAGTTCCTTCAAGAGCTTGTAATTACATATATTGGCAACATGTTAATAGAGATCATTCTCAATTAAAACTTAAAACATCCTTGGGAAACATGGATTTCTATGGAACAATGAATGCTGTTATTGTACAGCAATAAGCCACTTGAGGCCATGTGTTACTATAGGTACGGAGGTTTGAGGCATCCTTTATTTCTGCTACAACCCTACTTGTGTATTTCAATTAATTTTGTTAACCATTTTATTAGTTAATTTATCTAGTTTACATTGCAGCCATTGCTAGACAACTAGAATGCCTTTTAGTTATTATCAGTGCTATCAATCCTACGGACTACCATTCTCAATATATTACACACAGTGAGTCACAGCTAAAGGTGTAAAAATTACATATTCCCAAGAAATAATAGATTTCATCACATATCTTAAAGAAAAATATTTAATAGATCACAGAAAATCAGTGCAAGTTTGCAGGACCCTTATTGCTGGTGGTAAAGGGGCATTTGGCTGACATTTCTATCCAGAGGGACTTACAATTATTAGTTACAGGGACAGCCCCCCTGGAGCAACTGAGAGTTAAGTGTCTTGCTGAAGACTTTGAGGCTTTGAACCTGCAACCTTGTGGTCATCAGGTTCACAGGCAGGTGTTTTACCCACTAGGCTGCTACCACCAGTACTATAGACTATTGGCTCCAGTAGTGGATCTTTGTTTGTAATACATATACAAACTATTTTAAAGGATCTTTGTTTCTAATACATGTGCAATATTTCTAGTGACTTAATTTTAATCGAGTTTGAAACTGTGTTCTGGACCGCGATTTAAAGTGCATGACTGATTACACCTGAAATGTCACCTGTTGTTAGGGGCTAATTGTCTGGGGGGCCCCAGAGGACTGGCTACAGAACCATTGCACTTTGATGTTCTTCCCTGTTGTAAGTCTTCCAGCAGGAACGGCCTCCCTGGCCAGACAGATTCCACACCAAACAGGAAGTAGAGCCCAGCTCACACACACACACACACACACACACACACACACACACACACACACAAACACACACACACCCCTCTGCCCCACCCCCTGCCAGCTTCTCCTGTTAGTCACACACTACCACGCCAACACTGCCTCTGGCAGCACAGCAGCTAGAGCTGGAGCTGCACCAAGTGATTATACACGCTTATTTTCATACAAAACATACACACACTAACACACACTCTTACACACTCTTGCATACCCCCCTTCCCCCCACCTCATAGACATTCTGACTCATTGCATCAAGAGCAGCATTATCATTCTGTTAATGTGTCTTAAATGTGGATTTATCAATAATCGGTCTTTGTTTTTGAAATCAGCGAGCCACTCTTACTAACCGCCTTAAAGTGTGTGAATCGTGCAAGTCTTGATTATGGTTCTTTCTCCCCCAATACATCCTTCCTACAAATTCATGTCTCACCATTAATACATAACAGAAAAGCATCTATACCCACAGCCTGGCAGAGGAACCCCCGTCACTTGACATATTGAAATTATGCAAAAACCTTCTTCACGAATGTGGAAAAAGCACCATAGCATCACAGTCCAGGTTAAAATTATGCATATGTGTTTGCCAGCGTGGTATCATTCACATCAATGAATTTGCAACTTTGTTCTAAAATGTACCGCTGACATCCCCCCCTGCATACAATATATGAAAATAAGAAAAAACATATTTTCATTTTAAACGTAAAGACCTCGTAAAATTTCTCTGCCGACCCAGGCATATTTGTCACTTTGCCCTTAAGACTGACATTATTGTAAAAGACTTTTGCTCTGACTGCACAATTCGGGACTCCTTTAAAGTTTGAACAGCCGGATGGATAAAATATGAATACTGAGGAATTCATGACATCACAAAAACAGTCCATTCCAAATGGGTTGTTTTCACATCTTAGTTTTTACAAAACGACTGTACATACTATGAAAAGAATGCTTCAGAAATGGATTTATAGTTTATATATATTATATCAGTCTCATCATGAGGCTGTTTCTCAGGATATGGACCCTTTAGTACCAAATAATGGCAAAATACAGGGGGTCTTCATGCTATGACAGCCTCAGCATAGTACGTTTCAAGTTTACAACATTCACTGCCATAACTAGAATACAAAGAATATGCAGAAACACTGCGTATGAGCGAGGGAGTTGGTGTCCCCCACTACACTTACCTCCCCCATTTTGGACCGTTAAAACCCATTTTTTGTCATTTTTTTCTTTCACTACAGTACAATATATTTATGTCCTTTTCCTTTTTCTGTGGATTTGTTGTGTTTTTATACTCTAGATTATGATTTTACAGCCATGTTAGGATCGGGAAGAGACTAGGTGTGTTTCGACTTACACCAAAATTCGGGTTACACCCCTGTCATAGGAACGGATCTGTGTCGTGGACCCCCTGTAATGGGAATTCACAGGACAAATAGTTTTAAACTCAATTAAAAAATGTTTAATGTTAATTAGACCCTCAGAATCAAACTGCTCCTCAGCCACATTGCATCTATACAGTGAGACAAGGTGACGTTGCAGTGTCATATAACAGGTAAAATAAGTGGATTCTGTTTGACGTGCATCACTTTATGAAGGCCTATGATTTATCTGAAGTGTGCCCAGGCATCACTAACCGTCCTAAATAAAATTATCCAAAAGGCCATTCAGTCGTGCTGAAATTAAAGTGCCGTTCTGCATTCTGTGGTTGTGACAGAGAGCCACACCCCTGATGGGTCTATCCCTGCTCTCCTCTCCCCGGTTGGAAAAGATGACAGCAAGGCCGGCATTGTTTCTCGCTGCAGGTGGGAGCCCACACAGCTCTGACAGTTGTCTGGGGGCTAAATATAGGCGCTTGTTAGCTACACATAGGAGGTATCGATCTCTTGGTCCGTGGCACCTGTCAGAGGGCAGGAGATGTGCCAACTGCTCTCTGATCACCCCCCATCCCACACCTACCACCTAATCATTTACACAGCTGCTCCTGCTCACATGCTGTAATGGCACACAGACCACCGGATCATGCACGTCTCATGCGTCCGCCCTGGCTGGATGGATGTAGTGAGGTGTCAGCACTATATTTGAAAAAAAAAAGTGTCCACAGAGGTTAATGTGTGGTCTACATGATGAGTTTACTTGTGGGCATTCTAAGAGAGCAGGATCATCCATGTTTGGACACACTTTCTCATTTTTACCTTGTTTTCATTATTTTCTACATTGTTCATTAATATTGAAACACAAATAAAATAATGAAGGAACACATGGAATTACGTGGTATGATTTGCAATGAGGTAACAGTGTTTTTATTTTACTTAGTTAAGTGGTTCTTGTCATAATGTGGAGAAGAACCCGACGGACCAACCCGACGATCACAACTGATGATCCCAAACGCATTAAGAAAGCAAGAAATTCCACTAAAGAACCCTTGACGAAGAACACCTGTTAATTATATACCATTCCAGGTCAATACTTCATGAATCAGATTGAATAAATGCCAGGTGTGTGCAAAGCTGTCATCAGAGCAATAGGTGATGTTTAATATTCAGTATTAATCCACAATGTAGCCAATAATGAAAACGAAGGAAATTGTCGAATGAGATGGTCAAAACTTTTGACTGGTGCTGTACACTTTATCAGACTTACTTTGTGTGCTTTTGCTGTTGGAAGAGTCATCCATTGTATAAGATCTGCATCTATCCTACACGTGTACTCTAGCTATGAATTTATTCAATGGCAAACCACGATTATTAGGATTAGGCCTTCATTTTGGACGATGAAGTTCAAAGCATACAAACATGACAATGCAAATTTCTCCTAAAGGTTTTCTGACACACTGCCTAAGGTGCTGTTGAGGTACACCAAGGTACAACTGGTGTAAATGTACCCAGGAACAGCATGATTCTTAAATATCAATTTTGTAAAACTCATATAATAGGAGAATAACAAAGAAGAAGACAACAGTCTAGACAGTTATGCGGAGCAAATGCAACTTAGAAATATGATTGCAGCTGAATATTACACTATTATGTTCCTCACTAAATGAACTTGATGGTACCAGCAAGTGGTGCCACCTAAAGGACAGTTTAACACTTATATTGCTGAGAGTGTGAATGTTAGCTTTACACTAATGGTCAGGAGTTTTCTTTGACCATCCGAGATTTAATACAGATGTCTGTGAAAGACGTTCTATACTTTTTCTGAAGCCATGTGAACATACAGTCATGTCAACATATACCTGAAGACAAATTATCATGTATTTTGCCGTGTATGTTGTAGTTTTACAGTGATGTCTGTAAAAATCCCTGGCCTAGAGCTGCTGCCTTTTTTGTTTCTTCTGTCTGAAATCTGGTTATATCAGAAATATCATATTTACAAACGGAGCGTGCAAAAATATTACTACAATGGCGTGAGTAGTAGTGGGTAACTTGATTTGATTTGTCAATGAGCACTGACTTTCCGGGTTGGATACTAAAGACTAATGCGCTTTTATAATGTCTTATTCTCAAAACAAAGCATTATTTTTAGCACAACCCTCTTGTTTCCGACCAGACCACTTGAACACATTTGTAACCCAGGATTGACACAAGTGGTACGCAAGCCCGAATATATGTAAGTGTTACGCAAGTTGTGCACCAGTCACAAACACGTACCTAGTTTGTTACTTCATACTGCGTGCATAACCCCCCCGGAACCACACAGAGACCTAGACCCCGGCATGGACACAGAGAAATTTTTAAATTTTGGTGCGGACCAGTTCATTCATGTAGGCACTCATTAGAGTACTAGAGCAAAAAAATTATGTCAACCCCTGTTTATAACATTCATCATGAGAAGGAAGCACCCCTCATATTTACACTCACGGGTAGATCTAGAACTTTCAGAGGGCTCAGAGTGGTGCTTTTTCCTCGTAATAATGATCCCACTCTCTGCAAGACAAAAAGTGACTGGATGATTCCAGTGTCCCTTTCAGACTGCAGTTATGGTCATTTTTCGTTGTGCTGTTGATCAATTTAGCCCCTTGGTTACCATATAAAACATAACAACAAACAAGTGTAGCAATACAGTTGTATAAAACAAATATGATCCGATTCAGTTTATATTAAAACTAAAAATGACAAAAAAATGAGTTTCTACATCTGCATTTAAAGGGCAAAAGCTGAAACACAATAAGTTAAGACCACCTACTATACACTTCACGTCCTTCCCATTCTCTCCATTGAAGGCTTGGGTATTCCTAAGTTCAGGAAGTGGTCAACATTATTTCCGACTCCGTGTAGGCTGGAGCAAGCAAATCCCAGAGAAGGCTCGGGATAACGAGGTGACGACGACTCAATTACCAGCCCACTCTACTCTGAAGGTCCCCTTCAGTCCGGCCGCGGCGCACAAGCGGCCAGCAGCAAATCGATACATAAAACACAGAAATACCAGCAAGACGAATAGGCTTTGAATGGGGAAGTGAAGTGGGAAATGGATTTTTAAGTTGCCATGGAAAGCATTTGCAAGTGGCATTTAAAACAGAGAGGCCTAAGCAAGAGGCTGCTCTTCTGCCAAAGTCCTGGATGTCCATTATAATCTCATTCATTACACATGGCTGAGCCCATGCACATGCTTTCTGCTTGCTGATTCCTTACATAAGAGACTAGTTATGGACCTCTCCTTAATGCAAAGCGCTAGTGTATTATTGTAGGCAATAAATAACCTTGATCACTGAGGCCCCACTAACACGCGTGCAAGGTTGTAACTAAACCACCAAGCCAATATCTTTATAATAAATGAGCCTTAACCTTGAGAGAAACAAACATTAGCATCAATATAAGACTCCTCCAGCACAAAAGTGCTAATCTATGTCTTAAAAATGGGTTTTGCGATGTCGGACCACTATAGAGAGATCGCATGTGTCAATGCAGTACAGTCTCCTGTGATAATGATTGACTGATCTTAAGTGAATGAATGGCTCTGCTCCTCACTGTGGTGAATGAGAGTTGACTCAGGATGTGGAGAGCTGTGGCTTTATCTGACATTAAAGGAAAGCCCTCAATTAGTTTCATTAGAGCTCGGGCCACTTCCACTTTCCCCAATACTAGTGTCATTAATTAAAACAATATTGATGCTCCATTTTTAAGCAATTAATCTGTTCCTCTGTCGCTCCAGTGTAACTGCGCCCAGAATGGCTCACAGAGACAGAAGGACAGATATAAAGGTAAACTATTCAGCTCTTATACATATTGATGACAGCCTTTTTTATTGAGGGCTGTTCACCCAGACAAGGTTAAATATTTTCAATTGGAGATTCTCCATTTCAGTCAAGGACTGGGTTTAAACTTACTCAGCGAATAAAAAATGTAAAATAAAATAAGCTAATTAAAAAAAAATGTAATATTGGGGAAAGATTCTTCAGCACTGCCAGATGGACAGAGCTTCATTATGAAATGAAAATGGAAAGGAAGGATCAACCATTTCTTTAGTTCATCACAAAATTCATACAAAGGCTCACATGGATGGGCACAAAGAGGCTACTCAGTACACAAACACATATCCTAGATCTTTTACACTGCATTTTCCTCTGCTCTTTTGGTCCAGTTGCATGAATGTTCCATTATCATGCCTTTGGTTGTGTACTTTTACTTTCATTAACATGTTTGCCAGTATTGGCAGTTAATTAATTTTTGACTCTTCTAATTCAAATTAGTATTCAACCAAAAGCAGTCAATAAGAATCTGCACATTCTCACTGGGCCATCTAGAGATATGATGTACTCCAGTATGTTGATCATTACATATATTACTTTATTTGAAGTCCTTGCTTTAATATCAAAGTATTATCTTTTAGTGGATAGCTTTGCTCAAAATAGACTACAAGCACCTGGAGCTGCTGTCCACACCAACTCATCCAGCCTTCCTTCATACACTATATAAGCAATTAATCTGGCGCCGCGCGTGTGGCAGCGAGTTACAGCAGCTCTGTCCTGTTTGTTGTTGAAGAATTTCCCCACTGTGGGATTAATAAAGTCAATCTAATAAACAAAAGTATTGGGACACACCTGTTTGGGCTAGACCCCTAACTTCCAATGGAGGGCAATTTTAATGCTTCGGCATTCCAAGATATTTTGGACAACGCCATGATTCCAACTTTGTGGACACAGTTTGGGGAAGAACCTTTTCTTTTCCAGCAAGACTGTGCCCCAGTGCACAAAGCAAGCTCCATAAAGTCATGGCTGGATGAGTTCGGTGTGGAAGAATTTGATTGGCTCGCACAGAGCCCTGACCTCAACCCCTTTGGGATGAACTGGATTGCCCAACATCAGTGCCTGACCTCATGAATACTCTACATAATTAATGGGTTCATATTCGCACAGAAACACTTGGAAATCTTATGGAAAGTCTTCCAAGAAGAGCGGAAGCTGTTATAGCTGCAAAGGGGACCACATCCACATTAAAGTCTGTGTTTGAATGCCACGTCATTAAAGTCCCTGTTGGTGTAATAGACCGGCATCCATATAGTGCACCTTCACCATCACCTCAGCTGTTTCTCACACAGGCTTCTCTGATGGACAGCATAGTGTAAAACATCTTATACTGCTACATTGTACTTGAATTAGTGACTCAATCAGCGCTGCAGAGATATTAGCAATGGCAACTGAATAATAAAAAGAAACTTACAAAGGGCAGCTTTCTGGAATAAGCATTGCAGTTGAAAGATATGCTTGACTGGTCAATGATTTAGTGACTGTATCTGGCTCTCAGCAAGCTTGAACATTTGTTTTCTCTATGCAGTGCTCTGAAGCAACCCTCATTAAGCATAGCACAGTGACCACGCCCCTGCCAGCCCCTTCTACTGGGGCAGTCAATGGGAGCAATGTTCATTAGCATACAAAAGCAACACTCACAAAATGAGTTCTTCACATCATACGAAGACTCAACTAAAGATTCAATAAACAAAATAGTAAATGATGCTTCATTTTAAGCATTTCATTTTTGTTATACAGTGTGCTGTCTTGGCAATTTAATTCATTGCACTTTTCAAACTTTCCATTGTAGTTTTCAGACTTGCCTCTGAGTGTTTACTCTCCATGTTTGGAGCCCAGCACTGAGAGTAGATAAATGTGTTATAAAGATCAGCCACCGAAACTGAAAGCATAACCATTGGCTCAGTGGTTTTGGCTCAGTGGTTTAGATAAGCTAGCATCCAGAGGAAGCCTACAGCCAGCGCTGTAAATAAAAATAATGGAATAAGCAGGGATAGAGAATGAAAGTGTGGAATGAACACAAACCAATTTCATTACAAAGGTCATCCTATAAATATATATTCCCAGAAGACCACTCCAAGGTCTGGCAATGGTTCACCCACTGGCAACAATGCATTACTGTGGCTGTATGGGAAATGATGGAAGTCACTGTACATGTTTTAACGGGAACTTTTGCAGTGTTTAGAAAACATAACGATGTTGAACTCAGTAAAAGGGAATGTAACATCCTAATTTGACTTCTTCTAAATTGTACATTTAAGTTGGAAGTGAACAGTACATCATATTACTTTCATATTCAGTACTGGATTTTGCACAAAAACTATTTCCAAACCACACAGTGTTGCTCAATGTGGATAAATCAGCACAGAATCTTCCTTTAGAAATGGCAAAATGCCATTACTCATGGCATGACTGTTAATCCCAGCTTTAACCTTATCCTGAGATTATTGAAGTTTTTAGTCACCAGAAATGCTCCTCCTGAGGAAAAATTGGTCATCTATGCAGAAGAGCTTAAAAATTAGAGTGGCCCAGCAGCCAGGCAGTATCTCCAGTGAATAAAACCTATTGGACTGGACCATATTTGTATTTTCTGCGTACAGTCTTCTCCAGTTCAGTTAAGCATGGAATTGACCATGTTCTTCTTCCGGTTTGATGGAGATGGTCTGATTTCATTGAGCAGAATGCTTTTAAGCTGTACTTTGATGGCGTGCAAAATGATCAATGCCATGGTTTCAGTGCGCTGTGTCCGCAAAAATAGACATGCATTAAATAAAATGCATTGTTCAGCATGTCTGCAAGAATGTCTCATCTACTTGCTACAAATGGCTCCTAACAAAATTCAGGAATAATTTTTAACATGGGATAGTGTGAATGTTTTTTCCGTCTGTCTTCCACTGGACTGCTGGTGCACAGAAACGTGACGGGTTGCATCAACATCTCTTAACTAAGATGGTCTTAGCTAAGATGGTCTGTCATTATTTTTCAGAGGGGGGTTTATGCTAGTATCACCTTGGAATATTTAATTGTTTAAAGCAGCTGCCAGCTTAAAATAGGCCAGATAGGCCAAGTTACACCCAGTCTTCACCGCATAACAGCAATGCAGTGTCTTAAAGAGAGTTATCCCAATGACTGACATTCTTTCAGTAAGTGCTCAAGGCCCCTGGCTTTATCTAACCCTCTGTCAAACCCCTAAGGTTGTTGTTTAAAGAAGTCTTTCATCAATATTTCATTGATCCTTATCCAAATTAACACCTGATTTTAAAAGGTGGAGAAAAATCAATGGAGTGCAGATAACTGCGAATTGCTCAAACTATAGTAAATCGAGCCCAAATATGTAATCAGCTCAGTCATGTAACGAGGCATAAATTGACGAGGCATAAATTAGGCTCAGGTCTTTTAGGGTATAACATACATGTAAAACCACATACAAGTAAATAATACAAATGAATTTGTTACAAAGTGTTGAAATGTCACCCCCACAGCCGTGCTTTTTCCCAGTTACAACAGAGGCAGGCTTCCATCTTTGCGTTCTTTATTAAACTGAATGTAGTGGGACAGAATTGGGGTTGTTTAAAACAGCCCCCTTTCTCTCCGGTACTTTGGTGGCAGTAATGCTGATAGGTTGGCTTACTCACGGGGCCAGCTATAAAAGGGGACAGGACTAAGATCTTTACGTCACCGGGGTCTCACCTGAGCAGCTTCGAAGAGCACCCTCTTTGTTTGGAGCGGTTTTTCCCCTCGGGTCCGCGTGTATCACGCGGTGGTCCAGCTTTAGGGACAGTTTGGCGTGCGTGAAGTGATTATTCCCGGGAGGTTTATTGCTAGTGACCTCCTATTGCGAGCCCGTCGGGGAATATTTAAAAACATAGCTGACTATTCCTTTGGTTCCGGCCGTCGCGATGTGCCTCGGTGCGTTGGGCGTGGGGGTGCACATAACCGCAGGTATGGCGCACTATACATTTCATTTTTAGTATGTATATTCTGGATGTTTCCCTACTAAATGTGCTTCCTCTCCTTTGTTCAGCTACAACCAGTGTTAGGAGTGTTGTGCTCCGGGTGGCTGCTCGTGCTACTCTCCAGTGGCTGTGGTCTTACCAACCCAGCTCGTGAGCCGCAACCCGGCTGCTGTTTTGCCTCGGCTAAGTTGCCTCGGCTCTGTTTTGTCTCCCGGTTTTTACCTCTGCTGTTTTGTTTTGTTTTGCCTCGGGGAGAAACTGCCAACATTAAACCTCAGAGTGGAGACTCCTGGAGCCACGAGGTCGAGCTACAAGCCGAGGTTTGCCCTCGGAAGTGTCTGCCATTTTGCGGCTCTGTAGTGGTCTCCCGCTCGGGATTACGAGCTGCATGGACCTTCTTTTTAATGTTTTACTGTGTCTTTTAACGTGTGTTGCTTTAAGCAGGGGAAGTCACTATTATTTTAGGTTGGATTCTTTTGTAGTTATTTTATTTATGTATTTTGTGTTGCAGGAGTGGAGCCTGCCGGACTATATCAGTGTGTAGTGTTGGTGTGCTTGGGCACCAGTTGCAGTGTGGAGTGTGGGGGATCCTGTGAGTGAGCACGTGTGTGTGTGTGTGTGTGTGTGTGTGTGTGTCTGTGTGTGTGTGTGTGTGTGTCTGGTAGGACTCCATCTCCTGTGCTTAAATATTTTCCTTTTTTTATGTTTGAAGTTTATTTTCTTTATCTGTGACTTCCCTT
>JBBPDE010000006.1:19582864-19587864 GCA_037974605.1 Nannopetersius ansorgii
TCTCTCTCTCTCTCTCTCTCTCTCTCTCTCTCTCTCTCTCTCTCTCTCTCTCTCTCTCTCTCTCTCTCATTCTCAATTGAGTTAAATTCAGATAACCTTTTGGGCATTCATTTTTATCAACTGTTACCAAATCAATATACAGAATGTGTACAATAATTCATATTTAAAGTAGAAAAAACAGGGAAAAACAAAAAGAAAAAAAACATGACCAATACATGAACAACAATATATAACAATATATACATAGTGGGATAAAATTCCATGGGATTGGTTAAAGGGATTAGTTTTGTTTTCTGTGATAGTCATGTACACACTGTGGGATCTCTCCTAAACACATGCACAAGATATCTTTAGCTTTAATTTGGTCCAAAAGGCTGTTAATTTTTAATGAGTACACTAAATGAACAAAAGACAGAGCTGTTTTTTAGGGTTTGGCCTAGACCCCTTACATCCTGTGATGGATAAACTTAATCCCTCAGCATACCAAGACATTTTAGACCATGCCAACTTTGTGGACACAGTTCGGGGAAGAATCTTTTCTATCACAGCGTGACTGTGCTCCAGTGCTCAAAGCAAGCTCCGCTAAGACATGGTTGGATGAGTTCAGTGTGGAAGAACTTGACCGGCCCACGCAGAGCCCTGACCTCAACCCCATCCAACACCTTTGGGATGAACTGGAACGGAGATTGTCAGGCCTTCTCATCTAACATCAGTATCTGACCTCATAAATGTTCTACAGAACAAATGGCCACGAATTCTCACAGAAACTCCAAAATCTTATGGAAAGCCTTCCAAGAAGAATGGAAGCCCTCTACAAAGTGGGGACCAACTACACAGTCTATGTATTTGAATTCAGTGTCATTACAGGCCCTCGGTGTAATGGTCAGGCGACCAAATACTTTTGTCCATATAGGGTGTATATTTGGGACATTGGAACAGGAAGTGTTCTGTTTCTGTTTGCTCTGAGCAGCACTGAACACATATTCACTCTTATTTGGGCTTCTAGTATCGGAGTCTTCCCTTTTATGTTTGCAGGTTGTGGGCGCTGACTCTGTATAGGGTGAAGGCGTGTCTCTCTTTAGGGTTTTTTTTTTTAATTATTATCAGAAAATTAGCAGGTGTGTATTCCCTGTTCAGTAATCTGTAGCACTAATTTATTAATGGAGGTGATGTCCTCGATCGAGTGATGAATGAATTCTATTCGGTGTGTTTTGCTGATGGTGATTCTGAGGGGGTCTGTATCTGGGTGTGTGCATGTATGGGGTACCCTGTGCAGTGGGATGATTCTGCATTTGTCTGCAGTGACTGAGAGTGGATTTTTTTTAACATGGGAAGAGTGAGAGAGAGGAACCTTGCCCAGTTCTGCATGCCAGCTTAGCTGTGTTTCTGTGGAATGGGTGAGTTTTTAATGATCTTTTAATAGTGTAATGAACTTTTCTTGTTTTTTTTTTCCTATCAACTTTTTTAGTCCTGCTGGCGCTGCCAGATGCACTGATTAAGAGTCTTAGGTAACTATATTCCGTACTGAGCTGTGGTTCAATCCCTCTGAGGTCAAAGTGAAATGTTGATTGCTGTAGTCTGCTTTTATTATTTGTTTCTTTGTTTGTTTTTTGGAAGCTCGTGACTTTGGTTTGTTGATATTCATGTCTCACACCCAATTCTGACAACAATCCTCTTGTAGAGTTATGTGCTGGTTTAGTCTGTGTGATGTAGGAGCTAGCAGGACCAAACCGTGTGCATGTAAAAAGATTTTATGTCTTTCTAATTGAAGTTTGGTCCAAAATTTGATGATTGTTGTGGCCGACTTGTTGAGTTAAATGTTAAAAAGGGTTAGTGATAAATTAATCATTTTAATTGCATTAGTTGTATTATATTTAGGTGTAATGAAACCATAAACTCCACCCCCCACCAGCCTGAAGTAGCTGGAAGAACAGTCCGCTGTGCCAAAAAAAAAATAAAATTTAGTTTGAGGTCAGTGAAACAGGTGAACATTTTCTGTTTGTTTGTTTGATGGACAGGTTTTTGAATGACTGCATGTAAGTTGTAACTGTCTTTGTTGTTCTGTGGAGGTATGTGCATGTTGTATGGAGATATATCAGTGCTGTGGAGGTCTGCGTTTGAATGGGTTTTGGCGCTGTAGGGTTAGGAAGCGTTTTGATGTGATTAAGATAGGAGATAAAATAAGCCTTTATTAAATTTGCATTGTTACAGCAGCAAAGTTGACAGTACAAGAGAAGAAAGTAGAAGCAGCATAACCAGCATTTATAGTGTAAACCCTAAATATGCCCGCGAATATTCTCCCAAAACACTTTAATTTCATTTTAAACTCATTAGCCTTAAAGAAAATGTGAAGGGAAACCTGTATCTGTACTGTACAGTTTACACTGAACTCCAGCACTTCTAGAATGTAATTCCCCTGTATAGACTGCACTATAATACACTTAGGATTTGAACTCTTTTTAATTTATTTATTCTTCAATTTTTATTACATAATAACTTCTGTAAAGTGGCCTTGAGTGTTATGAAAGGCACTTATAAATAAAAATGAATTATTATTATTATTATTATTATTATTATTATTATTATTATTATTATTATTATTATTATTATAATTCATGCACAGGTGTTTTCTTTGGTATGCACTGCCATCTTCATAGGTATAAGCAGTTAAATACAGTAATAAATTCATTTGATTTACAGTAATAAAAATACACAGCTTTAAGTACAAAAAGAAGAATCAGCAACAAGGAAACATAAAACCCTGTCAAACCTCCTGCCTCTGTGTACAGCAAGGGATGCGTCACAGGGCAGCAGCCAAGCAGCAGCAAGGAGAAATAAATAGTGTTCTCAGACTGACTACTTTCAAACCTCCCACCTCTGAGTACAGCGGTCTTTCATGTCCTAAGACGTACTTTGTTTGTGTTTCTCTCAACAGTACCAAAACATTTATAGTTATTTTTAAATGGAAATGTAGCTGGATTTTCTTTAATATTGTAGCAAGTGTGAGAGAGAGAGATGGCAAAAATACACTTTTCTTCAAGCAAAGAATGTCTCTTTTTTCTCAGCAAAAGCTGCGCCACCACTGGAGGGAACAGACACTGCACCATAACCACTCCTGACATTCTGCTGTACCCCAGTCCAGCAGCTCAAACTCTGGGGGAGTGTGACTGACGGAACGCGCTCCAAACAACGAGTTAACACACACAACACACAAGTTAACACATATAACAACTAACTTACACTTCCTACATGTGGGGCAGCTGGTAGCCTAGTGCTCAGAAAGTCCGGGGTTGATTCCCAAGACCGCTAGGTCCTGCTGAGGTACCCTGAGCAAGAGTGAGTCCTTGCTCAGTCCCCACACACTGCTCCACGGGTGGCTGCCCACTGCTTCACTTGGTAAATGGGATAAATGCAGAGGACGTCCTGTGGTGTGTTCACATTTTTGTCTACTTTAATACAAATATATTAACATTTATTTATTTCCATGAAAAAAGTTGTGATGTAACAAACATTAATTTAAATTCAGCTAGACTTCCATATTAAAAAATAACTAAATGTTTTGTTACTGTCCAGAGAACACAAAGAATCAGAATCAGAAAACTTTATTTATCCCGGAGGAAATTGCTCACATCATGACTGCACACTCAGACAAGACATAACAATACAGAATAAAAATAAAAATACCTGAATATATAATGAATATAAGTAAATATAATAATTAAGTAAATAAGTAAATATATAATTAAGAAGTAAATAGTACAACTTACCCATAATAAAATTATACTAGAGGAGAATATAGTTAAGTTAAAATTAGAACAGTAAGTAGAATAAAAACAGTTATGTTTAAGTACCTTAATCAGAAAATTGAATTGTGAAATTACAAGTGTGTCTTGGGGTGGTGAAATGCTGCTGTGCTCAGAGGTGGGAGGTTTGAAAGCTGCAGTCCAGAATTTCCCTCATGGAGGGCAATATTTTTATTACTGTGAATTAAATACATGGGATTGTATATTTTTAAGGATTGTTGTGAGCGAGGAAGAGCAAGAGAAGAGGGGGATTGCAGAGATGAAGGGGGGTGTTGGGGAGGGAAGTGTGGCCATCCTTGGTTGGTATGTGCTCCCCAGGTATGATCTATATAATCAGGTATGATCCTTTATAATGAGGAGCAGTCGAATGGACTCCCCTTTTATTATGTCTGACAGTCTTTCTAAATGATTTCTTTCTCTCTCTGTCTCTCAGCTGGTTGCTCGTACCCTCACACGTGCCCCATGTTTTGCAGGCAGCGGGAGCATGCTGCGAGATGCGAGGTCCTTGGGCTGTAGCGCGAGGGGAAACATTTGATTCTACATTATAAACCGTTTATTCAGCAAGGGCAAAAAGAGGCATCTCATGCTTAAGCCCTTTGCAGGCAGTGCGGGGAAATGTCATCATTTTTTCCAGCAGTAAGCGTGTGCGTAAATCTGCTTAACAGTTTTTCTGCTGTGGCAGTGACACTGCGTCCTGTTGCCCGATGCCTTTGGGCCGAGGTGGGAGATGTGGCGGGGGGGGAGAATCTCATATCAGCGTTAAACACATTTATATGTCGGGGAGAGGGTTGGAAGGGGGGATGGGGGGATAGAGGGGAAAGAGCAACGGGCGGGAGGAAATCTGAGAAAGAAAAGAGCAAGGACATGAATCAGTCGAGTACTGTACCAACACATTATCCTTCCCAAGCTTAGATTATAGTTGTGGGACATCTTTTTTTTTTGGAAACAGAGGCTTCTGAAATGCACTTCATACATCTAGGGTATAAAGACAGTAGCTGCTATTCGTAGTCCTCTTATTGAAGACATTTATCAGTGTTGTACTCAGAGGAGAATGGAGAGGGTGGTTCTTTGCTGTTGCATTCCAAAGTTACCTTCACAGCATCATGTTAGCACTACTGGAATACTACTGCAGAGCTTTATACTGGATTTTAACCATTTTATGTTCACGCATACACAGTGCCACCATAGTTCACATAC
>JBBPDE010000006.1:19592864-19594435 GCA_037974605.1 Nannopetersius ansorgii
TGCTTGGTGAATGGGTTAAATACAGAGTGCTGGGGTGTGTTTGCATGTGACTGTAAGGGGCCACTTTATAACTGTTAAAGAACTATGGACTTCACATTTTTTCAGTTTCAACTGTATCTGCCACAGAAAGGTTCACTGTTCAGCTGATTAACTAGCATTTAGCCTGATAACACAAACGGAGTTGTGTTATCCAGTGTAACATAATATACAGCTGTGTTTTATACACCCTTGTTTGTATAATGTTTATAGAAAATTTTAACATAATACATATAATTAATTTATTATACATTGGAAATGTTAAACTACACAACACTCTTACATTATAATACAATTCCAACAGTTAAAATAGTGATGTTAATGCCAGGTCCCTAGTTAGCGGCCGTGAGAGGCTGCTGTTATTTAAGTGTTAATTGAAGGACTTTTATGTTGAAACTGGGGTTTTGCCTTGTTTTGCGTTCCAGGAGGTTTTGGTTTAATATGTCTGAGTATTTAACTGTTTGAGTCAGAGGTTGTCTGTGAACCCTCACACTATCCTTGGTTGTGCAACTTTGTCCTTATATTGGCCCTTGTGCCTTGTTTGTGTTTCATTCTTCATTAAGAATAAAGAAAGCTCAGCAATGGAATTCTGCATCTGTGCCTCCTACAGTTAAGAGCAGAGTGTGTGCACATAGAAAAGCTGTTCTACAAACACGACCGCACTTTCTTATTTTTTACACAGCTCACACTGCAATAGTTCATAAATGTATGGCAACCTGTGCATTTTACACACACAGCTGTAAACTGTACACACAGTGAACAGATAAAGAGGGAAACGTCTCTAATATTTTTCCATGGCTGTATAGCAAATGGCCTGTGCACTTCTGTAGGTGCACTGTCTACTGTACTACACCCAACCCTGGACAAGTATGTGTTGGCCATCAGGATTTTTATATGTCAGTGCTCTTGTGTTTGATGTGGCTTCAAAATGTGGCTTCAAGCGTAAGCTGTGCTGCAGTGCAATTAGACACAGACTGCTGTTAATACAGCCAAAGTCAATGGGTGGGCATTGCCAGAAATAAAGTACCATTCTATCTGTGAGGCCAAAACAGGGAAACAAAGGTCATGTCTCAGGAGAAACAGCAGTTCGAAGCTACAGGAGGCACCACCTCACCTTTTTTCTCCATCACTGCCTTACCAGCATGAATGGTGCCACACCATTCATGTTCAAAAAGGCAGCGTTAGTTGATTACTACCATCTGCTGTACTGCAGTGACTGTCTTTTATGTGTTTGGGGTAAAAAAGTAGAAGTCTCACTTTTCACCAATTTATTCCAATTTGTTGATGTAGCCTTGGGATACAGCCAGCCCTGAGGACGACGCCTACTTGAAATCTTTTTCTCCAGTTATTTTACATTTCTCACACTCGCAGTGATCTGTTGCTGATGCATTATGTTATCAACGGTTATTGTATATTTGACATGTTCAGAATGTATGGACATAGATGCATCAGGGAGACGAATAATCTGAATTTCACTTTAATGTTGCTGTGAGATGAAAACTAGTACCTTGAGTTTATAGTGAAACCATGCCAGC
>JBBPDE010000006.1:19605188-19621972 GCA_037974605.1 Nannopetersius ansorgii
ACATATACACACACACACACACACACACACACACACACACACACACACTTGTGGCTTATAGTGTATATGTACCTTTACAAATAAGTTAATATGGCTAGATATTACTCAAAATCTTTTGATACCAGTACTGAATCTTTCACCTTGTTACTGATTCCCAACAGCAGTAAGGTTTGTTTTTCTAGCACAAAAGAAGCCCTTAGACCCAGGATAAGAGTTCACCCTGGTGCTGGACTTGGTTACCGATTCATCAGACAAAGAAGCTGCACCTGTGGCTCAAGTTCCTACTCCCAATCACATCAAACAACTAAGGGAATCTTAATGAGTTATGAATCCCAGGAGTAAAAGTTTCAGAATTATTTAGACCATAGCCATTTGATGAACTGATTGAGATTAGATTTGTCATCATCATTTGATAAGGAGAGAATATAAGTGTCATCTTCGTCTTCTTCCTACATGTAAATGATCCTATATGTACTGACAGCACAGATCATGTGCTGACAGTAATAACACACATATGGAGTGTAATTTATACAGCCAATCAGCCGTCTAGATTACGAAACCCGCGTGAGTGATTGGTATAGACTGATAAGACTCACTGCTTAGATTTTGAATTACAATGAATAAATATACTATGTAGTACTGGATCTCCATATCTAGCTCCAGCTGTGATCTCTTTCTTTAGGTTGAATAACTTTCATTACATCCAAGGCATGTACATAGACTTAAAATATCATGGATATTTCTTTATCATCAGACCCTTCTATCTAAGCGCAGAATAAAAGTCAGCATCACTGCATGAGTCATCAGTGAGATCCTTCACTAAAAAAATAATAAAATCAAAAACACCATATTGTTGGGGTGCAGGAAAAATCACCTTAGTGTGTCCAGGCCTTTAGAGACGCCCAGCAATGCTGTTCCTGTTGAAAAATGAATCCATTTGTATTCTAATTGGTACCCAGCCGTCATAGTGTCCTTTCGTCTCACAGTTTTAATTAATCCTCTGTGTCCCATATTTCCCTATGAGTAGCTGAAAAGAGGGAGTCTTCCTGTAGGAGAATTTAAGGATATGCTCCTATATGCAGATGCCCTTTACATACCCTTTAAGACACATTTAACACATGCTCTTACAGCAGAAACTTTGTAAAGGGACAGAAAATAGGGGAGGTGCCGGGAAACGTGTTGGATCCCATGAAATGGGATCATGTAACTACTCTGTGTCAGACTTCTTCCTTTAGCTCTAACACTTCAATGTTATAGAGCAAAATGCCTTCAGACTCTGATGAACATCAAAATATGTGATTCATTTAATTGGCCTTAACCTGCTTGGGAATCCATGGCAAGGGTACAATAAACTGGCCTATAAAGTGCCTTTGGCCTTTTTAAAAGGTTGCCAAAGTGCAGTAACTGGGCTTTTTGCTTTGTTCTCTTCTACATGTGTAGATTCTGTCTGTGTAGTACATTTAAATCTCTATTCTTGGTCTTGCCAAACACCTCCCCCCGTATTCTCTCTTTTTTCTCAGTGTCTCAATAAGACAGCTTGTCATAGACTATGTGATGTCAGGGGAACATATATAGAGTTTAGTCAAGACAGTAGAGATCCGTTGCCCACGCATTTTTTTCTGTCTTCTTCAACACATGTAGGAGAAGTTCTGGCAGACATGAATATGAATTTAAAAGGGGAAAGAAAGAAAATGGGATAAGTTAACAAAGAGCTGTGTGTGCTGGTCTTCCCTTTCACTCCCACTCTCTTTTTTTTCCTCCATAAGCAGCAAGCAGTTTCCCTTTAAATATCATCTCAGCATCCAGACACAGAGATTAAATGAAAGCTGTAGAAATTAAATGTAGAAATTAAATTTATCTTTGAACATTGACGATTTTTTTTGTCATTTATATGCTGAGATTGGCATTTTTCATACTCTTGGGTCAGTGTGCAGACAGGTGTGTGTTTGTCAGGGAGTGTATGTGAATGTGTCTGGGGGAATAAACGTGAAAACTAGAGGCATCTGAAGTCTGGTTTATAACATCTAATCTAGATGGTAGACTGAATCATATTTTAGTCCTCAAATCACCAGTGGAAAGGAGGTTTTGAGAACATTGGAGCAGTGGTCCCCAACCTTTCTTTGGTCACGGACCGGTTTAATATCAGAAACTATGTTCATGGCCCGGCCTTTAAGAAGTGGCAGATAAATATACGTATTTATACAAATAAAAGATACGCATAAAAATGGGGATATTTTAAAAATATAATAATGGGGTATCTTTAAAATATAATAAATAGCGTAAATCCAGTGTGTACTCGCAACTTTATTAACCACATTTTCATAACAACAAGCCAACCACAGAACACGGGTAACATCCACGTTTTTTTTTCTGTGCAGCCGGCGGACCGGTACCACATGACCCACAGCCCGGTACCGGTCCACGGCCTGGGGGGTTGGGGACCACTGCCTTAGACCAAATCTGACTGCTTGACTTTACGTCTGATTTTATACAAAGGTCATTGAATGGCTTGAAACATCATACATCAAATTCTCTTTAAAAAAAAAACAGATAAGAATATTCAATCCATCCTGATGGGCGCTTAAAGGCCAGAGAGCTTTTTGCCAATAGGCGAAGCTTCAAAAAAGCAATAAAAATCTATCGTATTGAAATATCAAAATATTGTATATGAAAAAGAAAATGTGCATATATTGGAAATGTTAAATATAAAATTAAAAACTCATGGGTGTTACAAATTTTACTTTTTTTTTTTTTTGAATTCCCTTCTACTCTGCATTGTTCTACTGCAGCAGCTCCAATATCTGTGATGGATGGTATTGAGGCCCACTGATCAGTAACACCAGAGAGATTGGTGTAATTGTGTGAAATTGTCTTATATTGTATAAAGCCTGAGGTTGTGTGTGTTCAGGACGGGCAGATTCTGGTAAACGAGCAGAGCCAAGATCAAATTTGAATAAAGTATAATCTTGAACATCGCCAAAGGTTATATATCAGAGGATGCTGATGGAGCTGATAGCTGAAGTACCCGTTATTCTTTGTTTATGATGAGTTTGTAAGTTTCTCTGGCTGGTCTTCATAATACAGAGAAGCATTTTTATACTCCAGACATACAGCTCTGGAAAAATCAAGAGAGCACTGCAATTTAATTTTTCAATAAGCTTCTCTATGAGAATGACAACCAGTCCATAGCAGTGTCTGTTAAATTCCTACACAAGCACCTCATTCTGCTTTATGAGGGACTGATTAATGATCAACACTGTCCTCTTACAATGAGTTGGATGGCAAAACACTACTAGAAGTTTGTCAAAGGTAATTATTGCCATTTTGTTTTAAGAGTGAACAAGAGATTTGTTTTCTTTAAATTATTCAAGTTCTGTAAACACTGCATCATTTCTCTTATTCTGATGTTTTATCATTTACTTTAAATTTACGCTTTAAAGAACAATATTTTTATTTGGAAATTATTTGAAAAATGTGGGTGTGGGTGTGGGTGTGGGTGGCGGTGGCGTAGTGGGTAGCATACTTGCCTCCAGACCAAGAGGTCGTTGGTTCGAATCCTGCCTTCAGCACCACCACCATTGGGTCCCTGAGCAAGACCCTTTACCCCAAGTTTCTCCAGGGAGACTGTCCCCTGTAGTTATGGAATGGAAGTCGCTTTGGATAAAAGCGTCTGGTAAATGTAAATGTAAAAACCAAATCAAAGCTATTCAGTTCAATACTTGCACCTATAAAGGATGAAACCTGAGAAACTGAACATTTTTGGCAGTGATCTCTTATCTCAAAGCTATATGTACACCTGATTACACCAGTCACCTTCAACATTAAAACCACTGACAGGTGAAATTAGTACATTGTTCTTACTATAATGGCTCCTGTCAAGGAGTGGGATATATTAGGCAGCAAGTAAAGTGAAGTTTTTGAAAAAAAGACTGATGGCTAGATGACGGAGTCAGAGCATCTCCAAAACAGCATGTCTCATGCGGTGTTCCCAGTATGCAGTGGTTAGTATTGCCAATGTAGGACAACAGGTGAACTGCAGACAGGGTCATGGGCACCCAAGGCTCATTATTGTGCATGTGGAGCAACAGCTAGCCCTTCTGATCAGATCCCACAGAAGAGCTGCTGTAGCATAAACCGCTGAAAAAACTTAATGCTGGCTACGACACAAAGATGTCAGAACACATCAGTCAAGGTGTCAGTGAATCACAGCTTGCTGTTTATGGGATCCTTGCTGAACCCTGTCCCTTGCCGAAAGCATCAGAACTGGATGATGAAGCAATGGAAGAAGATGGTCTGTTCTGGTGAATCACTTTATCTTTGTCATCATGTGGACAGCCGGCTGTGTGGCTCACCTTGGAAAGAAATGCCTTCAGGATGCACTTTGAGAAGAAAGTAATGCTATGGAAACTGTCTACCTAAAAACTGAGCAAGTGCACCCTTTCATGAGAATGGTATTCCCTTATTTCCTAATGTTAATAACCTTTTGGTTAAAGCGCACCTTCAGAATCCATGTGTCCAGGCCTCAACAGCTTTATTGGTGGCATGAGGAGGACCGACACAATTTTAGGCAGGAAGGCAATTTAGGCAATTATGACTGATCAGAGTATTTCTGCATTGAATCACTCATGATCAGACTCTCTTCCATACACCTGCCACCCACTACCACCATAATACACAATAAATCTGTCTAAGTGTCTACATCATACTCAAATACTCAAAATCATAAACAATGCTCTCTCTCTCTTGGCTAACATGAGCAAGTAAAAACATTCGTATTCTTCCTTCTTCAGAAAGGGTGATTGAAAGAAACTCCTAAATCTTTTTTCTAAAATGAAGCAGTACATTTTATGAAGTCTGTGTGTGCCACAATTGCTGGCACCCCTTCATGTAATACTTTGTGCAGCCTCCCTTTGCAAATACATCAAAGCGTCCCCTATAATGCTTAATGAGGCTAGAGAACACATGGCAAGAGACCTGAGACCTTTTCAGCTCTTCCCACAGGTTTTCTCTGGGGCTTAGGTTGGGGATGCCAAAGTCGATGTGGACTTTGCTTTCATTGAGACTATACCACATGGAGTGCACAGCTGAAGGAAACTCCAGGCCCAGTGTGTAAACATAAACATAAAGAGGCAAATGCATGCAGGACAACAACAGGTAGACATAATATAGTCCTTGTGTACACTGCAGCTCTTGATGCTCAATTATGATTTGTTGCCTATATCCGATTTTTTTGCCCTTCTGTTGACACATTTTTTTAATTGTGAGCCATATCTGATTCGCTTGTTTACACTTGCTATAGCAAAGGGGGGTCGTTACACCACACAGTAGCCAAGATGGACGAACGTGAAATATGCTTAATGCTAGCTCTGGGATATGTGCAAAATTTGCCAAATAACACCATGATTTTCAGGCGGAGAAGAAGGAAAAGGGCGATTATTGCAGCTGCGCATCTGCTTCAGTTATTATGGCCTTGACCATTCAGAGGAACATCTGGGTGCATGAGAGATCTCATGATTGGTGGGAGAATATTGTGGAGGGCTTTAGCGAGAAGCAGTGGGTCCGAAATTTTAGAATGAGCAAGCCAACTTTCGATTTGCTGTAACAAGAAAGAAAATTGACACTGGTGAACAGAGATAAAGTGTTCAAGTGAGGAGAAGCATTGACAAAATGAGCAGCATGTCAGAAGGTCTAAGATCTGAATATATGTGTTCAGACAGTTTGGGTGTGTGTTTGAGAGTTCAGTCGACCCAATAGTCCAGCATGTTTTTCATTGTTAGAGGCAGCTGAGTAGTCTGATGACCTGTGGGATGAAGCTCCTGCTCTCTCCGGTACTCTAGCACCTCATACTGTGGTAGCATTTGCCAGAGGACAGAAGACTGAACAGTCCAAGGGCAGGGTGGGTGGGGTCTCTGACAATCTTGGCTCTGCTAAGGCAGCATGACAGGTGTAGTTCTCCTATAGATGGGAGGGAGGTTCTGATTATTTTCTTTGCTGTCCTCACCACTCTCTGGAAGGACATCTTGTCCATGGTGATGCAGCTGCCATGCCAGATGGAGAGGCTGCTGGTCAAGATGCTCCCTATAGTCCCTCTGTAGAAGATTGTGAGGACAGGAGGGCAGAGGTTTGCTCTCCTCATCCCCTGCAGAAAGGGAATCCGCTGTGGTGCCCTTTTGTCTTAGGAGGTGGTGTTTTTCATCCCCAGGAACTTGGTGCTTCTGACTGACTCCACAGCATTGGAATGGATTATAAGTGGAGTATGTGCCATGTGCTCCCTAGTGGAAGTCTCATTCAATGACATTTTGTTGTTGTCACACCAGACAATCCGTTGCTTCACTTCCTCTCTGATGGCTAAGTTGTCGTCGTAGCCGAGGCCCAACACTCTGTTGTAGCACCTGTGAACAAGATACGAGTTGTACTTTTCACAACTCTCATGAGTCTTCAAGGTGAACAGCAGAGGGCTCAGAACACAGCCCTGGGGTACCTGAGGGTTCATGACACAGACTGTTTTCCCAACACATACTGTTTGGGGTCTTTCTGTGAGATATCAACTTACACATTGGAGTATTGATGCTTAATTGCCAAGTGCTGGGCTATGCCTATTGAATGGTAGAGCTGAAATCAATGAAGAGCACCTGCAAATAACTGTTCTTATTCTCTAGATGGGCCAGGCTCAGATAAGGTACTGTTGAAATAGCATCACTGCTTGAGCGATTAGGGCAGTATGAAAAGCGATGTGGGTCGAATGTTACAGGGAGACTGTCATGTGGTCTATGTCTAGCCTTTCAAAGTACTTCATTTGGCAGTGGTGGGAGTAGTCTTGAAGCATAGGAGAGTGATGACTTGGTCTAGGAAGGATGTGAAGATTGGTCAGAACATTCCCTGAGCACACTCCCTGGTATGTTGTTAGGACCTGCTGCTTTATGTGGGTTGACCCTCTGTATGGTCCTCCAAACGTCAAACTAGTTTGAGACAAAGTACTTCATTGTTCAGACTGGGAACGATGAAGTACTCTGTCCTAACCCAGCTGATGTTGGCTTGACCTGACCATGCCTTCATTCATTTTGTGCTGTTTTTGAAGTTTTTGAAGTGGGCTTTAGATCACTGTCCTGCTGGAAGATCCAATCACGGCCCACTTTAAGCTTCCTGGCTGAGGTAGTTGAGTTTTGATTTAATATCTGCTGGCACTTGATGTAGTTCTTATTGGGTTGAAATTGGGTATCATTTTGCCCATGGCTTTTGAAAGAAAGACAGCTAGACAAAAGCACAGATCCACCAGTATACTCCACAGTGGGGATGAGGTACGTTTCTGCATGGCTGTCTGCCCATGCCAAAGCTACCAAAAAGATAGATATTGAAGTCCTTGGTAGCAGAAGCTTTCCCAAACAGGTAATTATGTAGGTGGTGTATGAACATAGTTATGTAGTTTGGAAGACATTCTGACCCTGTAACCTAATGTCTTTAATCCCCCAGTTGTGATCTATGGAGACTTCTCTGGTCCTCACTGTGTTTGCCATAAATATGAGCTAAGTCCTCTTCCAGGCAGATTCTTCAGTTGCTTTAAACTTCTTAATTATTGTCTTAATTACTTCATAATTATTGGCATTTTTAACCATTCACTTTCACTTTAGGCATATTCTTGTAGCCATTTTCAGGTTGTTGAGGCTTTGATCATCCATCATTGCTGTATTCTCTGGTCTTTCTCATAGTAATGAAGGCTATTGCAATATGGCCTTGTGTGTTACCTCATGTTTATACCTCAATGTAACTGAAAGTCATGTCTGACCATTTAAGTCTTCCTCACTACTCAGCTAGTCTAACTGAAGGATATTCTCATTAATATTTATTTCATGTTTATTAAAAGGTTTGACACTAAAGGGCATTTTTACCACCTGCTTTGCTTGTTTTTATCAGTGGTGCTGATATTTGTGTGGGCACTGTAGCTGCTAAGGTAGGTGTATGTTCTGACACAGCTGCATGTATGGCCTACAGGTCTGTGTTGACCTATAATGGTGTAGTCTATAAATTACAGTGTGCTTCAGGCCTGTTCACTTACTCTGCCAAACATCGGTAGAGTTGCAACTACCAGAAGACAAATTGCAAATCGCACTAGAGTGATGAACATTCAGTGACAATGACTGGCTTTCAGGCTTTTCTGAGAGAGTTCCATTAGTGATGAAGTGATGAAAGACATGAACTCGTAGATAAAGAACTCTTTTGTTAAGGTGTAAAAAATCTGCCTCATCAATCATGCCCTCAAAGATATATCCTCTTAAATTCAAAGGTTTCTAAAGGGCTGCTGGCTTGGAATTACACTACCAGTCAAATGCTTTAGAACACCCCAATTTTATGTATTGAAATTCAAGCAAATGTCTCACTGTTCATTCTGCAGAAAGTTCTTCTCAACTATGTTGCAGAAGTTCCATAAGTGTGTGGCAGCTTTGCTTTCACTCTTCTGTCCAGTTCATCCTAAAGCAGTTTGATGGGGTTTAAGTCTGGAGACTTCTGCCCACTCCATGTTTTCCAGCTCACCATTTACTTCTTTTTTCTAAGGTAGTTCTTGCAGAGCTTGGATTTATGTTTTGGGTCACTATCTTGCTGTCTGACAAACCTCACCAACTAGGCACATACCAGAGGAATTGCATGCCCTACAGAATTATTTCCCACTTCTGGATAACCTTACCATTTTTAAACCTCTCGCAGTTCAGCACTGTCCTTTGTACCATTTCCTGCTATTCTTTGGACTTGAACTGTTTAAATTTCAATAAAAAAGCTTGAAACACTGGGGTGTTCTAAAACCTTTGAAAATCTTTGGCATAAAATGTTGTACTGAAGATTTACTGAATCAAGTTCTTCACACAGGCACACATTAATACAATTGGTCCTTAACAGCAAGACTTTTCAGCCTAGGACCCCATATCCTGCAGTGAGCTTGTTTAAAAGAACAGTCAATTTAAGGCTTTATCCCATTGACCTCTTTCAGAAACCTCTTGTAGTACGTGCTGTGATGTAGGGCAGTGTGGAATATGATTGCATATCAGTATTAATTAACTCAGTGCCATGTATCCATAATTGTCCATGTTCAGAAAAAAGATTTGACCAAGAACTAGATATGCCATTTCATATTGCCTAACACTGTGATTTACAGTGCCTGTCAGTATGGGTGTTAACATTGTCCTCCAAATGAGCTGTCAAGTGATGTCACATAAGCAGCAGTGGTGCTGACCATATCATACTGATACAGCAGATTGAGGGTGAAAAATCCTGGAGTAATATGTTGTTGTCATTAGCTCAGTTTAAAGAGCAAAATGCACCATGACATTTACCAAAATGCTGTTTAAATGTTGAAATCTGTTCATGAGAAGATGCTTAACTACACACATACACACACACACACACACACACACACACACACACACACACACAAAAGGACATACCTGAACTTATTGATCTAGCTGCATAATATTAAATTAAATAACTTGTTTTCTTTTTGTTAAATGTATATTGAGAAATTACTTGAGTTGAGAGAAAAGCAGACACGAACAACATCATGTTATACTGTTATATTATACTTTGTAAATTACTGGCTGTGCAACACATAGATATATGTATAAATATGACAATACAAAAGGACAATTCATTAATGTACACTTCTAATTAAAATAGTAAAATGCATGCAGCCACTTTACAGCTACTTTTAACACTTTTACTGGAAGATTTTTTGTAGATTGTATGACATTCCCTTAATAGAGTTTCTGCATAAATGGTTTATTGTGACACCAGCCATTATTGCTTCACTCGGAAGAGCTCAAAATATTTGTTTTAACCCAACTGTTCAAATCAAGTTCGGACGATATTTTCCATATGTTTTGGGCTTGAGTCATTTTCTGATTTCACATTCAGGTTCTCGGAGCCGCCTCTCACTCTTAGATTCCTTGCATTTCCAGCACTGAGGTCCATCCTTGTGAACAAAGCGGGAAATAAGCAATGAATCGATTCAGGAAAGTATAGTTTTGCACAGCCAGAAGGATGCTAAATTTGATAGTACAAAGACATTTTTTACATTTCATGATCCTTGTCAAAATTTGTTTTAGGACTAAACAGGCAAAGGCTAACATATCGCCATAGGCTATTAGCACTGCCTACCAGGAGTATGTGTACGTCCATGTGTGGAGATTTGGAAACCTTATCCAGAGTAAAAACACATGAAATAAGATAAGATAAGCCTTTGTTAGTCCCACAAAAAAACAACAATAAAATAAAGATATACTGCACAGTATACAGTATAGAGTATACTATACAAATAGTACCCTGTCATAAACATGGACATGTGTGTGTGTGTGTGTGTGTGTGTGTATATATTTATGTTAGTGGTGGGCCGTTATCGGCGTTAACGTGCTGCGTTAATATGAGACTCTTATCGCGCAATAAAAAAATATCAACGTTAAGCTATTCACAAAATTGAGTTGGGAGCTGGGTCTGTACTACGCAAGCTATGATGACTTTCACCTTGATATTTTAGGGCGGATGTACCTACTGTGAAACAGGGACGTCACTAGGACGGAAAGACAAGGGGGGCTTAGCCTTAGCCCCCAGTGCTGTAGGAAGGAATTAGGGTGTATAGAGGGCTGAAAACTTTTCACCAAACCAAACCAAATCCTTTCACTTAAGGAAACAAGTAAAGTTAAGCAGTGAACAGTTATGGACACTCATAGTATTGTTCTATTAAACTGAGTACAAACGGCGCTACCAGAGTAATATTACTGAATGTGCTCCGGTTGCTACTTGCTAACAAGCAGCACCGTGTAGCTTCGCCTGGGTCCTAATGCTCGCCTGCTACCTACAGCAGCTTCAACAGCCAGTACATCATTTTAATTCAATAATGATAGCTAAACTTATTTTTCAATTTCAATTCATAGCCTTGTTTCTATTTGTAAAGTGCGTATCTGCGCTCAGTGACATATATATAGAGAGAATAATTAAGACAGCATCTGCTCTTAATAATTTTTACAGGCCAGTAGTTATGATTAGAATCTTTATGCTGGGCATGTGTGTTTGCTATTTGGCTAAGTGGTTGAATCACCTACTCTGCTTTCATGAGACTTTGGTCCCTACTCTCAGAGGCACTTCTACTCTAATATTTTGCACCTGTAACATTACATTCTTGTCCGTCTAATTATATTAGTCTGGAACTGCGTGTGCATATAATTTGATCCATTCTGTCAATCATGAAAGCTGCGCAATTGCTATGGTCCTGTGTAGTCTTGTTTTTAAGAAAACAAACAAACTTTTTGCCACATTTTTTTAATTATCTGACTTTAAAACAAGCAGGAAAACTCAGTCAGAGCTGTGAGTGTGAATCGAATATAAATGACAGTCCTTTTGTAGGACATTTATGAATGTAGGTCCATTAGGTGAATAATTAGCAGATTATTGATTTGCATTCTTGTGTTTGTATTGAGTTGTGTTTTATTGCCCAAATGCAGCTCGTTCCTTACCTTCATGCGTCGTCGTGGTACAATCAGTTAAGCTGACTAGAGAGATGATCCATTGCTGCTGCAGGGAACACTAGGTTGGGTTTCAAACTAATTAGGTGTTTGTTTTATGGCTTAGCTTGGCGGTTCCCTAATTGATTAATTATTTGATTATTTTGGCACTTTTTTCAAACCATTTGCTGTGTGTGTGTGTGTGTGTGTGTGTGTGTGTGTGTGTGTGTGTGTGTGTGGGAGGGAGAGAGAGAGAGAGATATAGAGAGAGAGAGAGAGAGAGAGAGAGAGCAGTTGAGGAGTCTTCAGATAAGAGCTTGTCGAGTCTGTTCATTTAGTGTCATTAAGAATTTGTTCCTGTAATTCCTTAATGAATTGAGGATGTGGAGCCTAGTGGAAATTAAAAAGCATCAGTCATTTCATTGTGCATTCATAGCCTTCTTTGTGGATGTTTTGCCAGATGATAAGTTTATTTTGCTTGCAGCCAGCCACTGCATATAATAGACTCAATTAAAACAGGGGAACGAGGGCCAGGTGAGAGCCGGTGTTAGCGTCTTGTCATGTCCCCAAACTACATAGCACAAATCATTTCACAATGCGAAGCATTCCGTACCCACATTGAACAAGATCACGTCCTATTAGCATCTACCCCATATAAATAATTCAGACAATTAAGGTAAATTCCATGGGTTATTTTTTTTATTCTGCATACAGAAATAAAACAAATAGGAGAGGGCTTTTGTGTTTACAGCATTGACTGGTATATGAGTGCAGTGCTGGTCTCTAGTTACTGCCCACCTCTGCTGGAATTTTGATTTTTATTTAACCCCAGGAAGTCACTATCATGCTTATAGTTGCGGGGTAAATTCCAGCTAACAACATGCTGGATTAACTTTACAGAACTGTCAGTTTGCTCCAACACTCACTCCCAAACATACTGTTCAAGATTTTTTGATTGCGAGTTCTCAGTCAGTCAGGATAGGGGGCCGCCTCTCTAATACCAGCATGCAGGATTCCCCAAAGGCTTTATGCTCAGCCCTGTGCTGTTCATGCTGATGACTACAACTGTGCAGCAACACATAGTTCAAACCACATCATCATGTTCATGGTGGATTTTGCCAGTGGGAATGATGAGGCAGTGTACAGATAAGAGGTGCAATGACTAATGAACTGGTGCAGAGTTGCTTATTGACTCTCTTCAGTGGAGATCATCCAGAATATTAAGTTCTCTACTCACAGAGAACCTCACATGGACCAACACAAGCTCCACCTCCAGAAAAGCCCAGCGGCATCCTTATGTTTTTCAGATACTGAGGAGAGCTCACTTCCCCCCATTTCTCAGTATATTCTGTAGAGAGAATTCTCATCGGCTGCATCATGGCATGGTATGGAAATTGCACTGCATCGTACTGCAATACCCTACAGAGGATAGTGAGGACGGCTGAGAGACTGGACAATTAACTGCGTAGCTTCAGTGGCGAGGAAGGATCGGATTCTTCTGATGTTGTAAAGAAGGTATCTGCAAGTCCTGGACAGGTACGACGAGTATGACATTTAGATTCCTCTCATTCTTTGAGGGAATGATAACCGAGTTCTCAAAAGAAATGGTCTAGTTGAGGCTCAGTGATAGATTCCCATTGATGAGTAGATTCACAGACTTGCCGGTGGACCACCAACCAAGAGGAGATGTCAGCCAGGCAGTCTGAGATGCAGGTCAAGACCTGATCAGCACTGGAGGGCAAAATAGAGCATGAGTTGAGTTCCATCTGCATAAAAGTGTCAGGAAAAGCCATGTGAGGCTATGACATTACAAACCAGTCTGAATGACTATACCAACTCCTGCCCACTATAAAAGCACCCACAAGGTCATGCAAGTTTTAGAACTGGGCACCTTAAGCAATTAATTATTACCAGGTCAGATTTGTATTTTATTTTTCTCACATGGATTCTGTTAATCTGGTTATCTGGGGATGAGATGACACCATTATTCATAGTAGGAAAAAGACACGTGGGTTGAGGTAATGTGATGCTGTGGCCTGTATTCTGCTGGGAAGCCCTGGTGTGGTAATTAATGTAGATGTAATTATGGCAAATGCCACCTACTTAAACATTCTTGTGGACTACACACATCTTGGCAGTGGCATTCACCAAAGGCTGTGGACTCTTCAGAATTATAATGGCGTCTGTGATAATTCACACTTCAAAAATGGTTTGAGTAACATCACTGGGCCTTCAAATTCGTCTGATCTTATAGAGTCCATGCCTCAATGGGTCAGAGCTGTTTTGATGGCATGCTGCATATTAGACAGGTGTTCATAATGTCTGGCCTCATTGCTCTATGTGCTTTGTCTGCATATCAGAAAGTTGCTGGGAGGTTATAAACTCTTCTGGATATCTCAATGCAAAAACATTTTTTGAAGCTTAACACTACAACCCACGCGGCTGTATATAAAAAGACACACGAAGGTTCACTCTTGTAGATAGTAAATAAAATGGCAATATTTGGGTTAGCCTATAAAGCACTATTGCACATCAAACTGCTCTGAAAGATTTGCTAACATCTCAACGATTGAACTATGCTAAAATGTGAAATATGGATGCGGCTTATGAGCCTTTAGGCTTCTGAACGTTCCGAAGTGTTTGCTGCGATTTACTACACGGTACTCGTGTAATAAATTCTGCTCAATACAGTGCTCACAGTGGTGTTAGTCACGGCCCTCTGTGACTACAAGGTTCATTTAACTTCGTCTCATATGGTATTCCCTTTTCATAGTTCAACCTAATGACCCATAGCACTCAGGCTAACAATAGAGAGATGTCACCTACCCCGCAGGGTCTTCATATCACACATCTGGTGATTCATCAAACCCACACCTCTTTTCCCTCATACACGTATTGAAATATTGATTGATTAAGTGACAGCACAATGTGTCATCTTCCTTTGGTGTTTCTTGGAACACCATTCTTCATTTTTGTGAGCTTTTAACTGCTACCATAATTGGTCATGGATGATAGATCAGTAATCTAAAAGGGGACAGGAGGAAGAAATTCAGCAGAGAGGGTCATTCTGGTGACCACCATTTAAATACACACACACACACACACACACACACACACACACACACACACACACACACACCACAGCACAGCACACACATTTTATTTTTGTATAGATGTTGTTAATGCAGTGTCTGGACATCTAGTCATGCATCTGTCCTAAATGTACATATGGTACTCAGAAATCGCAACAATAATGCGGAAAATGCAAATATCCTCCAACAAAAAATATCCGTTTTTGTTTTTTTGTGGCAATAAATATATTTTTTCTTGATGTATTCACAGAAGGGGACTCAGGACAGGCTGTAGCCGACCTATAAGCACTTTATTTGAATTCCACACCAGGGTTGAGCCCCAAGCACTCAAACACTTTAAATTCCACAATTCAATTAATCTCCAGGAGACCTTTCCAGTGAGCCCTCATTTGCATTTTTAGACCCAGTAGATAAGGGGTTATTCCCCAAAAACTGTTCACCCCACCACAGTGTCCCAATACTTTTGTCCTGCAACCTTCCGAGTTGCATATGTCTGTGGGGAAAGCACTCAGACACTTCAAACTCCACAGTTTTTTTTATACTGTAAGTTAAATTAAAAGAGGCAAATACGGGCTTACCTTTACATTTTCCTTAAGGGTAATGCATTAAACTGAGTTTAAAACGAAATGAAAGTGTTCTGGGAGCATATTTGGGGTTTACACAAAAAAAAATAGGCATTTGATTTACCAAAGCACAACAACGCGTTTTTTCACTGTATGCGGGTGCTTTTGGAACTTTACCCCCACAAAAAGCAGGGGTTTACTGTGTGTGTGCGTGCGTGCGTGCGTGTGTGTCTTCATACTGACATCACATCATGAAGTTGAACATTATTTTGGTCATTCTTCATTTTTGTGATGTGTTGCTTTTATCACAGCACACCATCACACCCTCTTTCTGACTTTGTGTTGTTCTTGGAAAGGTGTTTGAATTATTAATGTATTAAGACTTTTTTAGAAATGCTGTGGGTGCAAATGGAGATGTGTTTTTTTAAAAACACATCAAGTTCAAATGTTTTGTTTTCTTTTAAATTAAACTTTAAAAGCTCTTTACAGAGTCAGAACAGTTCTGTCCTGTTTGTCAGGGGCACAAACAGCCCCCATCGCCACACTGTCATGCAATATCCATGCCAGCTTCCACTGGTTATTCCGGTTGTCTGCTTTCCAAACTTTTTTCTTTCAGTGCTTTTGTCGTGGTGTGACTCACTAAGCCCTGCTTACCAGGCACCTCCAGCAGGCAAAAGAGTGCATGGCCTTTGGTGAAAAAGAAGGGGAGAGAAGTGGGGTGGAAAAAAGTAGTAAAGCTGTGGTTAGAGGTGAATAAATGTCAGCATGGCCAGAAGACTGATGATGGACAGGTGGACAAGTTCTAGTTCATGTCAAAAAATAAAACTATCCAAAAGAAGCACATGTTCCCATTTGACTAAAACTTGATGTGTGTTTGACTGCCCCTCTTCCTCCCCACACCCCACTTCTCTGCCTGACGTAGCAGGAAGAGGCTGCCAGTAAATCAAATCAGAGTAAGATAAACAAAAGCTCATTAGTTCTAGCAGCTAGGCGTAGGTGAAGTCTACAGTGTTTGCCCCTACCGTGCCTGCCCTGATTTAACCCAGCTGTAACTCACTCGCTTCAGCTTTATTCGCGCCCTCATGTGTGCTGAACTGCACATTTGTTTTTAATTGGGAAGGGAATTGAGTTTGCATTTGAATCTGTGTTCTCACTTGGTAGAATAAGTACATGTGCATTGGTACAAGACAACTCATTTGGATTATTCAAAGCTAATAATTGCTTGGCTTTCCCCCGAATTAAGAAAGCAAAAGCAGAACCTTGTCTTTGTGCGGTTCTAGTCGAATAGGAGCCATAACGCTGTATTTCCAAGATTTTTACATTTTTATTGCTCAGTGACATCATCCAAAAGGGTGCAGATGTTTTGACAATAACACAGTTAAATGTCATCAGCAGATTACATCGTAAAAACTGTGAGTAAATTCAGATGCCTGTATCACTGCAACTATATTTACTACTGGAGAGTCACACACTGCGATTTAATAAGTTAAACCAGTGTTTAATTAGTGGTGGTAACCAGTTAATGTTATTAAACTGTGAATCATAAATAAGCTCAGAATAAGTATAGATTCTATGCATGTAATATACACTGTATGGGAAAAAGTATTGGGACACTTGACTAGGGATGGGTACCGAGACCCAGTACT
>JBBPDE010000006.1:19634070-19644715 GCA_037974605.1 Nannopetersius ansorgii
GTGGTGAAAATGGCCTTGTCCCAACTTTTTTGGGATTTGTTGACACCATGAAATTTTGAATCAACATATTTTTCCCTAAAATGATACATTTTCTCAGTTTAAACTTTTGTTCCGTGATTTATGTTCTATTCTGAATAAAGTATTAGAAGTTGGTACCTCCACATCATTGCATTCAGTTTTTATTCACGATTTGTATAGTGTCCCAACTTTTTGGAATCCGGTTTGTAATTAAACCACAACAAACAGTGATGCATGTCTTTTTTATAACCTACCTGAGCTTTAGTGTCTTGAAGTTTGTTTATGAGTCTGTTGTGTGTTTTTCTCTGTGGTTGTTTCTCAGTATTTTCTCCCTTTTCAGCCACCATAGCATCGCAGACTCTCTCTCTCTGACACATGTTTTTAAGGCAACTCAATCATTCGCTCTCTCTCCCTACACATTACAAAGAATTTTTTTTTTTTGAAACACAAAAATCACAATTATCGATCTTTCTTTGAAACAGTCAGTGCTCAGACCCTGATCGACCATACAAAAACCTCAGTAATGTGCACTGCACTGGAGATTAACACACTTTTTGATGTTGGAGCCTTGCCAATATTTCAAAAACTATAGAAGGAGAAGAGATGCCAAACTCCAGCTATAAAAGAAAATATAAACTTAAAAGTAAAACTTAAGATGAACTGTGATGTGACTGCTAGTGGACTAATAATATAATGCTTGAGGAAACACTGAGGGACTGTTATTGTCTCTTATGGTATACATGAGTGTATCTTCTTGGTATACTGTGAAATGGTGGGTGGACATTTAACTGCATGACTCCTCTAAGCCTCCAGTATCAGTATAACTGTAGGCAAAGGAATGTTTTTGTGCAGGACATTGTCCAGAATCTGCACTTTTAAAAATAGCATCTCGAACTGATTCTTGACTCTTGAACCTTTTACATTTACTTTGGCATGTTCTTTAAACTTTAAGGTTCCCTACACTCTGTCCACTGAAGGTTTTATCCGAGGATCAAACGCTCCTATAGCATCAAGCCAAAGAACTCTTCAAGATAATTAAAACAATGATCTTTATGATCTTTACAACTCTCTTGCAATAACTTTAAATAAAGGAACATTAATGTGGTATTTGGAACATTTCTACAGAAGAACCACTTTTGGTTCCTTAAAGACTGTTTTAATGGAAGGTTCAGCTTGTGATGTGAAGGTGCACCAATTAAAGCTCTATATCCAAGTCAAGTGCTCTCTACTTTTTCAGCAGCACTTTTTCTCCTCTCCATCCTTCCCAGTGCCTGGAAAATTCCTCCTCAAAAATAGAGCAACAGTTCTTTTGTTATCCAAAGCTCTTCTGTTACCCGCCCCCCTCCTTTTTACCTTATTCATTTTCTTATTTTCTTGTTTTCACTGAATGACAGTGGAAGCCAGGAGTGAGGAGCAGCACAGAGGGAGTGAGAGACAGAGAGAGAGAGAGAGAGAGAGAGAGAGAGAGAGAGAGAGAGTGGCAGAGAAAGTTTATAAGGCGCAGTTTAGCGGGAAATGTAAGAAAGAAGCCGGGGAATCTGTGGTGACCAGCTGCAAGAGAGGAGATAGCAGAGAGAGGCTTTTAATTCTCAATCCCCACAGAGCCTTTGAAAATTACCAATCTTCTTATCACAGACGCAGGGCTGCTTATGCAAATTGTTGTGGAGTGGAACGTTTAAACGGAAAATTACTCGACAGCAGTTTTTTTTGCCCCCCCTTCTCTCTCTCCCTCTCTCCTCTCTCCCTCTGTCTCTTTCTCTCTCTCCCTCCCTCTCATTCTCTCTCTTCCTCTCTATTTCTCTCTTACTCTTACTCTTACTCTCTCTCTCTCTCTTTTTCTCTGTCTCTCTCTCTCCCTCCCTCTCTTTCCCTTTCCACATAGAAAGCCTGTTTCCAGTCTCAGATAAGAAGATGAATTGCTCTCCGTGCTTTGAAGCGCGTCAGGATTTAAAGACTCTAGCCCAGCTCTGGTCTAGCACTGCCGCTCTCACTGGCTTTGTAGCAAGAAACGAGGAGAGAGGGGGGAGAGAGGGAAAAAAAAGAGAAAAAGAAAAGCATTTCAAAACATCATAGATTCGCTGCTCCCTCTCTGCTCCCAAACACGGCTTGCTGCCTGCGGAGTCAAGTAGGAAAATATATATTTAAATGCATCCGCTCAGCTCCTCAAGTGTATTTACCCAAATTTTGTATTCATGTGTTTGTATTCAGATGTTGAATTTCATCACTTCGGGCTTAATTAAAAAAAAAAAAAAAAAAAAAACATGACAAAGTAATGCAAATGCGGGGTGGGGGTGAGGGAGTGGTGTTGATGGAGGGGGGTTCTCATGCCCCTGGAAGAGGAACTGTGTGACGCATTTGTTGGCCAATAACACTTGTGGCACTCTCCCGAAATAAATAAATAAATGCCTACATAAAGGAGTGCCTAAAGGAGCAGACGCTTATCAGAGGAAGAGGGTACATGAGAGAAAGCAGATCGAGTTTGTAGCAGTTATTGGATGCTTTCTTACTTGGGCTGAAATGTTGGATATGGCATTAGTACAGAATGACCTGTAACTTGGCCTTCATATGCAATTTCTGAATGGACACCACACCTTCGCTCTCTTCTAGCAGCCTCAAAACAAAGTTTGGAACATCTACCTTCATAAAACCATATACATTACAGATGAACCTCTTCAAATGGGGGGGTTTAGTGGGTAGGGTAACTACATCTGGTCCCAGAGGCCATGGGTTCAAATCCTACCTTCATTATAACACCACTGGGTGCCTGAGCAAGACCCTTAACCCCAAGTTGCTCCAGGGAGACTGTCCCCTGTAGTTAGAGAATGGAAGTCGCTTTGGATAAAAGCGTCTGATAAATGCTATAAATGTAAAAATAAATAGGAGAGACTCACAGGTCCAGACTTCCCTTCTTCCCTCCTATAACTTCACTATTAACTAATCTGTAAAATGCCTGTTTGCAATATTTTCCGACTGTTCAAATGTTCCACGCTATGCCTGCTTGTTCCATAGGCTTGTGTGTATGAGTAGCTAATGCACACAGACAGTAATAGTCATGCTGTCACGTCGATAATGTCACCCAATATTCTTAAAAGCTCTCTCTGCACATTTGTGCCCCTTAGCTTCCACTCTGCACCACTCACATACTCTGCTTCTGCTACACTTTCATAACTTACAAATATCTCATGGAGTTTGCTCTAGAATCCAGTTACAGAAAAATATGCATTGGGACTTAAAAAGCCTGGGCTTTTAGGAGCTAATTGATAGTTTTTAAGGGGCTGTATACCTTCTGTGTACCTTTCTGTATTTAATTTAATTAAAGTGGTCCCTTATAGTCACATGTGAACACACCACAGCATAGCACACAGTGTGAGCACTGAACTTCTTTCACTGTATTTAACCCATTCACCAAGTGAAGCAGTGGGCAGCCAGTGATGCAGCATCCGGGAAGCAGTGTGTGGAGACCTTACCTTGCTCAAAGGTTACTTAGTGGTGCCACTGGCAACCCTGGGATTCGAACTGACAGCTTTCTAATTGCAAGGGCAACTCCTGAACCATCAGCTGCCCCAGCAGATCATTTTCCGTTGATGAACCTGTCCTAACCAAATGTGGGTCTTCCATGAAATCAGAAGAAAGTTCTGAGGTGTAATACTGTCCACACAACATTGTAGTAACCCCCATTCTTCCTGTATCCACAGAGGCAGCTAAGAAAGAGGAAATGCTATCTGCTGATAGCTGGGGTACTCATTCTGACTCTTCTGATCATCATCATCGCTTTATCGGCCAGAAAATGAGACAAAGTCTTTAGGTAAGCTATTCACCTGCATGTTCTCTTTTTTCAGTTTAATATAGTACCATGTTCTCTTTGAAAGATATCTGTGTACACATATTCATGTATACATATAATGTAGTTCTGCCACACTTATTCCTCTGTAAAGAAAACGTTTTCTGATTTTGTGTGCTATTGATGACTGCTGATATTGATCTGATATTGATTATCTCAGTAAAAGGTGGGATAGGAGATGCGGTCATTATAAGCTCCACAAATGCTGCAGTGGGTCACTGTACAGAGAAACCATGTACGTTAGACTTTTTAAGGTTGAAAGCCAGATCATGAGCTTATGCCAGCCAAGCATGTCCTTACACAGAAATGTTTAACATAGGGGCTCTGTAATTCACTTTTTAAGCAGCTTTTGCTTTCCCAGTTACCACTGCAAAGACACCGATTTCCATCAAACCACTATGGGATTTTCCATGTTATGTTAGTTCCCAGCTTACGGTACATTCACATTTCACAGCAGCTTTGTAACTCAAAACATAAAAGGTGGCAAATATGAATGGATTTCTGCGGACCTCCCAACAACAGCAGCACCAACGGGTTGTGAAAAATATATAATTACTTAAGATATAACTGATTTATGGAGTGGAACCTAGATTTTTCCACTTCTACTTCAAGTCCAAAGCATCCAAATCAAGTCTGTAGTGAATACTATAGGTCAAGAACAGCCATCCAGTGAACCACAGCCCAAGTAGGGACAACAAACTCAAAACCCATTAAAGGAACTAATATTACGTGAGTGAGGGAAGGGCTTCTGAAGCTGTTGACCAGTTTCAAGTGTAAATTGATACTGTGTCAGACTGTGTAGGGACTGACACATGTAGTGTAATGTAGAATTCACAGTGTTGTCTAAAATATGGCCTCGAATAAAATATATTAGATGGGGTGACTGTGTCAGTCAACTCTAAGATTAGCCAGCTAAAGCTTTTCCTGGCCAAAGGGATTTGGATTTATTCAGTTAGATCGCATTTTCACAACTAGCCAGCAGTTAAAGTGTGCGTAACTCTGTTTCTTGGCCGTTTTATGCACCGTTTCTATCACAGAATTTAAAGCTATTATTATTGTTCTTGTCCTACAAGATCATCAGTATGAACAAAGCCCAAAAAGAAAATGCAGAAGATGATCATGTAAGTAGAGTTGAAATTAGATTTTTAACTGCACCCCAACCCCCAAAATCACCCTTCAACCTCCCCCTCCCCTCCAGATTAGTTTTTTTGGTATTTGTTTGAGGAACACAGAAAAAAGTATGCATGTTTGAGGTGGTAATGAAGTCTTGTTGTTTTATTGAATATGAAAGTATGTGCTACAGGCACTAAAAGGTCTGAAGTGTTTATCACGTTTCCCCCTCTTTTCTCCCAAGCACTCAGGGCAGGCGCAAACATAGACGTCCATTTCAGCTTCTTTATTTAAACAAAGCAAACTGGCTTGAGGGCCATAAACAGTACTCAAAACTAAAGGAGAATGGAGAACATGCAAAAGTACTTCTGTACGACGGTGGGCCGACAACTAAGGTCCACCTCAAAATGAACTTTGAAACACAGTATGTAAACAAATATAAGACCGGTAGTTAATACATGATGGTGAATTTAGTACTTTTACTTTTAGTACCTAAGTATTTTCACTTTTATTATAAGATATGTTTCTGTTGAGCTGCTAATTGTTTCAAATTAAATTAAGGTTATTTTGAAGTACCTTAATAAAGGAGCAGCAGTTGACATTTGTGTTACCCCAGACAGTAGATCAGCGTGGCGTTAGTCACTGTAAAGCTCCTTTTCAGACAATGTGGCTCAGACTAATATTTCACCCACATGTAACATTTCTATTAGTAGAGCTTGACAGTTTTATCTGTTACACGGATTACTTTCTCATCCATCTGGGAAAAGGCAGGAGGCCAAATTCAAGCTAAACTGCCTCCCTCCACTTTAGCACAGGTGTTTGTTTCTGCACAAACTGCTTTCGTTTAGTCTTTTGGTTTTTCGTTTGCTCATTTGTTCGCGCGAGACCCGAGAGGCTTGCAGAGTGGAGGAGGGACTAACCGTGTTTCTATGAGCTTCTAAAGGAGGATGATGTTAATCTAAGTGGTTTTGATCTCCTCTCGCAGCCCCCTGTGGGACAGCAGCATGAGTGACAGTCTGCACTCCTCCAGATATCGATCAGCACGCTCCCTTCTCCCTCTCTCCAGATAACCTGCACTGCTCATCCCCTGTTCCCTCTACCTCTCTCCCTTTTCCCCTTTTCTCTTTTTCTTTCTCCTCCCTCTCTCTAATTCGCTCTGTCTTCCTCCACCCCCCCTCTGTCTCGCTCTCTTTCTCCTCGCTCCGCTCTCTTTGTGTGTAAGGATCTAGACTGCACCAAATTTGTCACTTGGCAAAATTACAGGCTACTATTTGTGCTATTGGTGTTCAGGTAGCAATGGCTACTATCATTCATAAGAAAAATGGGATTCAGGCTATACATTAGTGAGAATAATAAGGATACATTTCATTTACATAGCACTCAGCAAGCACAAAGGCCTTTAAAAAATATTTTATAATATATTAATAAAAACAACAATTAAAATAGGGTGACAGTAGTGAAATTTAAACCATTATCCAAAGATAATGTCTACATACACTATAATTATTGGGACAAAATTCTTGATAATTGAATTAAGGTGGCCCCTTGCTTCCAGAGCAGGGCAATATAAATGCTTGAGCATACCAAGACATTTTTGTTACACTTACATATATACATGCATATATTAGTTAGTTGAGCAGCAGGTACTCTCCATCTGTCATATATATGCATATATACACACACATATATACGTGAGTGGAAGCTGTTGTTGCAAAGGAGGGACCAACTCCATGTTGAAGCCTATGTATTCGAATGTATTGTCATTAATGTTCTTGTTTACGTTTACATTAATGCCATTTGGCTGATGCTCTTATCCAGAGCGACGTACATCAGTGCTCAAGTAGTCCTCAACTGTTTCTTAAACCAGTAAACAGTCTAAATTAATGTCAACTATTTAACCGAAATACTTCACATTCAGTGCACCTATACAACATCTGTCAAATAATAATTAGCCAAAACCCACCAAACAATACCGGAGCAACATAAGCCAAAGAAAAGTCAAGAGAAGAGAAAGGAAGAGTAAGCAGTATAATACGAGAATCTGTGTAGCTTGAGGAAGGGACGGATTCTTCTGATGCTGAAATGGTCAGTCATCCCAATACTTTGACCATAATTGACACTTTATATTTTTAATTAGCATATTTTTTAGAGATAGGAGTTGACCAAGCCCTCATTGTAACGTGCTTATACTAATAAAGTGAATAGCTGCACATTTACATTATTCTATGATCAGTGTTCAATTTTTCAGAGTAAAATCTGACTTCATAGATAAGTTGACCCACAGACTACACACAGAGAGGAAGTTATTAGTGTGTTGCACCATTCCTCGTCTGTTATACAAGCTGGATCACCAGTAAAAATAGTCATGGAGAAGTCCTGGAAAATGATCTGTTGAAAACTGTATTTTAGAAAACTGCTTATATTCTCTCCTTCCCTCCCTCTCTATCTCTTGTTCTCTCTCTCTCTGCTTAACACACCTAGTTTTCTATATTTGGTGTGAATGTGAAGTCAGATAACATCTTTAATTAACTAACTCTTAACTCCTATTTTGTGAAATGGCCTGAAAAAGTGACTAAAACTTGTTTGAACTTTGCAGTCTAAGGTCTTGTCTTCTCACAAGAACCCCTGGAATTCAGGAAATGTCATGAAAGATTATGATTTTGATAATAATTGTAGACAACAATCATAACTGATAATAATTGATGCATAACGATTAAATTTAGTTGTCTGTTTTTAAGAACCGGAAAGATAGCTGATATGCTGTGCAGACTACATTCATTACTAAGTGCAACTAGATGGTAAGTGTTTCTAATAAAATGTCCAATGAATGCAGGAGCAAGGATGGTTTACCTAATACACTGGAAATGCAGTATCATAGCTTATTTTGTGACTTTATTTCTGCAGAGCAGTGTGCATTTTTGAATAAGAACTCCCGCCCTCTTTTCATTCTAATCACCTGTTGGTCTCCGCTGAGTGCTTGACTTGAACATGTTTGGTGTACCTCCCCCTGGTTATCTTCCTCAGGTACACTCTCTAAGGTCATGGATTACTGGCTTCTGAGATTGGCGGAGCAATGTATACAAAATCATATTTGCAGTGGAGATGGGATTTCAGTGAAGGCTGTGTGCAGTGTGTGTGGGGAAAGGATGGGGTTTGGGGGGTGCGGGAGAGTCAGCCTGAGCAATAATGTCTGGTTCTCTGCCATCACAGACTCTGCTGTAAGCCTGCGAGAGGCAGCCAGCCCACTGTGCAAGGGACCGGGTCCAAAACTAGTATGGATTTATAAAGAATTAACAGCTCTGAGTCTGTGTAAACACGAAACCATCGGATCTGCCGTTTGCCTGCTTTATTCTTTTTTGTTTTCTCATGTATTCCGCTCTCCTGCTGCTTCTTAAGTTACTCACAATTTTCTGCCGTGGGTCGACGGAGGTTTGTGACGAAGGGCTGGCACCAAAAAAATTCACAGAAAACTAGGTTGCTTTTTTGCGCCGGTTGCTATGGTGACTCTGTTTGTTATTAGATGTTTGCTATTGTGTTGCTAGGTGGTTGCTAAAGTGTTGCTAGGTGTCATATAATGCAATGGTTTCACAGGTGAGGATTAATGTAAAAACATTGGTACCAATACGTCTTCATAACAAGATGGAAGCCAGTACTCTTGACTAAAGTACTCTTGACCAAACCTTCATACAGATTTCAACTTGCAAACTGACACATCAAATAACTGAGCGACCTTTATTTTCTGAGCAACATTTATTTTCAACAACCAATCAAATGAGCAATTTTCAGACCCTGTTCAAGAAGTGGAATGTACCCAAACTTCTGCACAGAGATAGAGGTAGCCACACATTGGTTTTGTGGCCAAAAAACGTGTACAAAAAATCTACCAGCAGCTGGATTTGAATGCAGAACTATTTTACAGTGCAACATGTTAACCACCTAGGGTAACCACAGGGTGGTGAGACCAGCCCCCTCCTTATACCACATATAAAGTGGCTGAAAACACTGGATTTTATGACAGAGCTGAAAGTCCATTTCCAACCCCTCTAACTAACGCAAATGGATTGTTTCCTTATGAATAACTAAAACAAAACAGACTCAGCATGAATAGCTTGCTACATAACAGCAGTATCAAGTGTAGGTAAAGTGTAAACTGTTCTGTCATACGTGAAAACACCACAGCACACAGTGTGAACAGCAAGGGGACCTCAGAGGTGCCACTATCAGGTTTGGGGTATGAAAAACAAGCATTGATAAACCTTTTATAAACCACAGATAAACCTTTTATAAACCACAACAGTGCACATATTTCATTGTGTGAACCCACTTTAACCCCTTAAAAGCAAACTTAGTGTCTGAAAAACACTAAGACCAGTTGATATTTTCCTTATTAATTATGTTTTTGATAAGAAATTTGAATCATACTCATACTTGCTCTCCACTCTCCCCTGATGCAATCACACTATTTAAGGTTTATACCATTAAAGGGGAGCAATATTGTCACGACCGGGGCGTGAGCCCCCGGCCATGCGACTCCTCTTTGGAAACATGAAGGACCAGGCAGGCCGATTTCCATGCTGAGGTTCAGGTTTATTTAAAGAAAAAGAAAGGAAAGCAAAGAGGCACGATGGCCTCCAGGAATCAGAATTCAAAAGTCAGGACACAGGCAGGGAATTGAGGTGATGGACACATGAGGGTAAACTAACAGACACAGACTATATATACAGAACTAAATCACAGGACAGAACTCAAGGCAGGTGAAAACAAAGGACACATGACACAAGCAATAAACAAGGATTCAAAATAAAAGCCCCAAAAACCCAACAGAGACCCAGAGAAAAAATAGAACAGAACAGGCATAACTAAACTGAAAAAACAGTGGCCCTAACGGCCACTGACCATGACTGATATGACAGAAATGTAACATTGCAATGTGATCACCATCATATACTGCAGTTCAGAAGTTTATCACTGCTTCTATAAGTGTTAAATACTATTAAACAAAATTGGTTGCAGATACTTGTAATAAATAAATGTCATGATTTTAATGTCTTTGCCACCACGGTACATAGGTCCCAACTCTGTCAACCTCTGTCAGACATGGTGCAAAAATTCTCGGCTCGTGAAAAGGTCAAACTCTGCCACCCTGGTGCAAAGTCCCCTCTCTGCGACCGTGCAAAACTCCATCTCAAGTCCCCATTTTGTACCACATCTAAACCCAGTGATGAGTCTCCTGGCTCATTCAAACACAGTCAGCCTTGCAGGAAAAGTTTCAGTGGAGGAAGGAAAATCACCCGAACCAGCAAGGAAAAGCCCCACGTAGAGTGGCAGCTCTAAAATTGAAAAATATAATGAAAATGATAATAACAATAATATCCAGGCACTGTCTAATTTGAAAAGTAATGATTAAATCCCCAGCCAGACAACTTGTCAAATTATTTTTAGCAGATAATTACAGCACATTATTTCGCAACAAATTTGTGTCCAGAAATGCTGAATAAAAACATGCACAGTTGCAGTTTGCTGTCTCGTTTCTCATGAATCTACAGTTACAGTATATGATTTTAAATGCAGTGTATGTATATTAGTGGTGCAACGGATAAAAAAAATCACGGTTCGGATCGGATCATGGTTTTAAGTCACGGGTCGGATCAGTTTTCGGATCAGCAAAAAAAAGAC
>JBBPDE010000006.1:19716971-19727983 GCA_037974605.1 Nannopetersius ansorgii
TAAATGTGAAATAAATGTGTGTGTATGAATGTGTGTGAGTGAAATGCCTCTGATGAGCAAGCCAAGAGTGACGGCGATGTATACCTGAATACTGATTTCATGTTGACTTAATAGAGACAAAGTGAGACCTGAAGTGAGCAATGTTTCAAGCTGACATAAACTCATGAAAGCATGTTTAATTAATAACTTACACTGTTTTGGCAGCAAAAAACAAACCAGAGGAATTAAATACAAATAAGTATCAGATAACTCCTTAATCCCCCAAACCTATAATCATGTTATGTGTACAGAGGCTTGAAAAAACCTCCATGAGTGTGAAAGAAAGATCTCATAATGACTCATTTTATGTTTTAAAGAAGTCACTTTCCATTCTGATGAATTCAGTCTTCACAGCCTAGACCTGAGCTTAGATTTACTGCAAGCAAATCATCTTAAGCTCTTTAGGAAACGCATATGGAACATTTTCAAGGATCATGTAGGGCATGACTTCTTGCCATCTGCTAATTTTGATGGACAAACCTTTTTTGAAATGATGATTCCTTTGTACCATTAATGTAACTATTAAATTTTTTTTCAAATTCATATGTGTTTTATGTGTTTTATATATTTATTTATAAAATATACACCAATATTATTTTAATATAAACAACTCACAGCAAGAGCCGCTCAAAATAAAGTTTAAGAAGGTACCACAAATAAGCCTTCTTAAGTTCAATTCAAAACAAGATGTCAAATTTCAGTTTTATTGTGCTGATATTTGTTGTTCCATTCTGTCAACAAAATAAATTTGCTATATTCAACACAGCCTCTTTTCACTAATCCTATGTTTGTTTCTCAATATATCATCTAAATTTGAGTTGGAACGATTAACTTAACGTGTACTTGCATTTAGCTGATTGTGGACCTAATAGAAATTAAACTCTGTTAACTGTGCAAGTTGACTTCATTCAAATATTTGCTTTCCGTTATTCAAAAAGGATGAAGACAGTGGACATGGATGCCTTTTTGCAAAGAAGTGACTGCTGTTGTCTCTTTTGGCAGCTCGCCCACGGATGATTCTTCCGGCTGTGGTCCTCAGGGACTTTGGTGGACCTGTCATGCTAAAACTGCTGCAGCTGGAATAACTCAATTTAATTGGCTGCCACAAGTGGGCGAGCAAATTGGGGCTGAGTCAATCAAATTGATCCTGTGACAATTTTTAGCCCGTGAGATACTGTGGCAGGAAGGAAAAAAAGGTACCTGAAGTTGAAAGACTTCTGTTCTTCAGCCCCGAGGGATAAACGATGAACTCCTGTAATCCTTCACTGTAATTCGAGCTTCCTTCCAGGTGCTAGGTTAAAGTGGCGACAGAGTGTAGACATATTTCTCAAACAATGCTTGGAACTACCCTGCACTGTTAGTTTGAAAATATACTCCGATGTATCCTACAAAAAGAAAATGCAATATAACAATTAAAATAAGTTGTAAAATTATATATATTTAAAAAAAAAAAAACATATGAGAGGAATGTCCTTTACTTTTTTCTCCAGTCTGTATGCCAGAAATGATTAGTAACAAGTAACTCAAGCATATTTGCAATTAAATGACACAATTTCATTCTGTTCTATTAGGTTGGCAGGTGGTCTTTCTTCTCACATTTGAGTTTTGGTATTCTATTTTAGCACAAAGGGGTCTCAAAAAAGAGAAGGGTAGATGCTGACAGACTCTAGTTCCTATGCTGATAAGTACTGGATGTTCTAAACAGTTCCTCTGCAGTTCTTTGGGGAACTCAATAACTGTTTTTTTTGTACTTTTCTAACTCCCACTTGTTTTACTTCCACTTGATTCAATCTTTTACAAAGCAACAATATGTTGACTTCAGTTTGAGACTTAAAAGAAACACCACCATCATTTTGAACACTCTGATGTGGCATCGTGTGTGAAAGTCAAGTGATCAGCAGTATCAGGCGAGTTTGGGTGTGTGTGGAGAAGCGGGCTATTTTTGTTGTCCTCTGGAGCGTGGTAATGAGTCTGAGCCACCCAAGGAGCGCGGGCTGCAGGTGGGCTGCTGAGTTGTCAGGCTGGGTTAGCAGGAGGGGGTGGCTGTGGCCCAGCTGAAGAGTCCACACCGGGCTCATCTATCACCTCCAGCCAGCAGTGTACAAGCCAGCAGCCCCTGCACCTTCCCCAGCAGTGCACTCCAGCTCCGATTAGTGCTCCCATTAGGGCTGTGGTGACACATCAGAGTAGGACAGTCGGTGGGTATTTATAGGTCCTGTACCACACATTAAACTCCTTGTTTCCAGACAAACATCAGTGAAATTTTCTACGGTGGGTTGAATAAATGCACTAACACTTATTATGCCCGTACAGTCTCCACTGCTGTACCGCATTTTTTTAAAGCTGAAACAGTGCAGTAAAAAAGTAAACATTCTCTGCAGAGAACGCATTTTTAATGTACTGTTATACTGATCTAAAAAAGAACATAAATGTATATGGATGTCCCTTATTATTACAAAATGTGTTTGTGTTCCAAGGATATCCAGTTTTTGCCTGTATGTCCAAAATAATTCAGAAACTGTAATATCTGTCCCAAAGTTGGTAGACACCTGCTCGTCAAATGATTGACAACTTCAAAAGTTAACCTTTAGAACACAAGCGGTACAGATATTCCCCCGTTTTTTTTTAATGCTTGAGGTGTCAGTCACCATGCTGAACTTTTTTTGGTGTTCCTACATCATACAGAATTGTAATTTAAACATAATAATAACTGCGACTGGGGTTTTAAAAATGACATCAAATGCAAATGCCTTTTAAACACATTTCTTTTATTTTATGTATTAAAAACAAATAGAAGAAACAACCACAAGACTTTCAGGATAGTCTCCCCCCACAAGTGCATGGTGAAAACAGAGGGTCTGGAGAGCGGCTGAGATACAGCATGCAAAGCAAAAGAGCAGCAAACAGAAACCAAAGATTCAGATTTTAGACTGATTTACTGCATTTATATTTGTTGAAATCAGATTTTACTAATACACTCTGTGTTCTAAGGTTAAGAACTATTAGTAAAATCTCTAATCTCTAAGCCTCCACCTGGAAGCGCCTTAGAGACAACAACAGAGTACTTACCATGGCATGCTCAGCCTATCTATCATCCCTCATTGAATCTAATAAAAATAACACCAGGTTTCTGTTTAGTACAATTTCTAAACTAACTAGGAACCAGGGAGGTGCAGGACCACAGGTTCCTGCAAATTTTACTTGTGACACCACCACATTTGCAGCCCGATTCAACAGACACAGATACTGCTCAAATCTTAACTGTTGTTGAGAAACTGATGTCTTTTAACCCAGTCCGACAAACAGAACTTTCTGCAATTATTCCCTCTTCAAAATCCTCTACCTGTATACTTGACTCTATTTCTACAAGCTTGCTTAAACAAGTCCTACCAGTAATCATCGGGCCGCTCCTATCAGAATGAAACACCTCACTTAGTTATCTACAGAAATCCTTTAAATTAGCTGTGAATAAACCTTTGTAAAACAAAACACACCTTGATACATGCAGGCTCTAAAATTATCGAAAGCTTATCTCTAACCTTTTATTTCTATCTAGGATTTGTGTTAGATAGAAAAGAAACATTACGTTCATTACTACACAAAATCGGTATATATAAAAATGTTCAATCTGTGTTCTGAAATCATCATAGCACAGAAACAGTCTCAATAAAGATAATAAATATATTTCACTGTCTGACAAAGTATTGGTGTCTTTGTTGGTCCTGCTTGACCTTTTACTAGACAGACTAGAAAACAGAACCGCCTTATCCTGGTTTAAATGACCGACCATTGTGAGTTTGTTAACAGTGAATCTTCAGCACTCACCAAAGTAAAATATGGTGTCCCACAAGGTTCTGTTCTAAGACCTCTTTTACTTACTTTGTATATGCTGCCATTAGGGATGATTATCCAGAAACATGGAATTAGCTTCCCCTGCTACACAGACAATACACGGCTTTATATCTCTTATATAAACTTAGATTGAATAAGATTGGGGACTGCATTAAAGATATAAAAGATTGGAGGTCACATAACTTTCTCTTACTCAACACAGATAAAACTAAGGCCCTTCTTCTAGGTCTGAAAGTTGCTAGAAACAAACCGTCAGGTCTAATGCGTGATCTTGCTGGTTCCTCAGCTTCTCCAATGTTAACTGTAAAGAAACTTGGTGTCACTATGAATCCCAATCTTCCATGCAACACGCTCATAAGTACTGTTACTAAATTAGCTATTCCAAACATCATTCGGGACTCACTCTGTTTAAGTCCAGGCTGAAAACGTACTTGTTAAGTCAGGCTTTTTGTATTTAATTTCTCCTTTTAGATGGGAGGTGTAGAGCTGAGAGGCTGTGGGCACAGTGAATTCAAGTAAACTGAGACACTGGTGTTGTCACTCCACTATTCCTCACGTTCACTCAGGTTTGTGACAGTGGAGGTGTCGGTGTCTCAGGAAGCTCTCATACCCATCATACCTCTCGGTTCTGCACTTTCTAGCTAGGCTGCTGCTTTATCTAGAGATACCGGAGACTTAACTTGCACTCCTCACAGATATAAATAATCCTGTGCAAATTTAAATAGAACTAACTCTCTTGTCTGTTGCATGTCTGCTGCATGTTTGCTGGGCTGATCATCGTGGGAAATTGCCCTCGACTGGATTCGGCCCCACTCTGGCCCTTCCTCAAGCTGGGGCAACTGCTTCCTTAAGCCCAGGCGGAGACTGTTCCTCCTGATCCTGATGTTTATGGACAGACTACAGACTCTCAGTTCCTCTTCCAGCAACATTTACCTCTATGGACAACTCTGTTAGCCATAGATAGCCTATCTATAATCTTGTTCATGAAGGCCTTAAAGATTTTCATTTCCTTCTTTCTGGGTCAACCTGAGAAGGACAGGTTCCCCTTTTGAGTTTTAGTTCCTCCTGAGGTTTCTTCTTCCAGCAGTTTTTACTTGCCTCTGTCGTCTTTGGCTTACTCACTAGAGGCTGGGACCTGGGCTCTGTAAAGCTACTTTGTGACAACTTGGTTGTTAAAAGCGCTATATGAATATAATGTCATTGAATTGAATAAGGGTATTAATAACCAATTTCTCTCTTTTCCTGCAGTGACAAGCCCTACAGAGCATTAGTCAGGTCAGGTGATGATGTTGCATAATCAGTTCTGAATCACAAGCATCCCACTTATGGGCACCGGAAGTCAGCTACCTTTCCCTTAGCATGAAAATAAGCAATTAGTATCAGCAAAGAGACTATCAGGATGCAAAGTGTTCATTTGTGATTTTGCTCTGTTGCCCGCCATCTAATATTTAACCCATTCCACTACTGGGATATTGTTGTTGAGATAGAAGTAATCATTGTTCCCGCCACGAACAATTTCATGATAAAAACATAAATGAGTTGAGGATTAGGCTTCATTACTGTGTGTATGTCATCACAAGGAAAGATTATAGATGGAGGGAATGTGCATACGAGAGATGCTTGAAAGTAAGCTGTCACTGCACATCTGTTCCAGAGAGCACTCCTCTTCACTCCCACTCCATACAACAGCACTTGCAGTGCTTCAGCTTGACAGCAACAATACGCATTCATTCCTTATTAAACTGCTTATAGAAGAAGTTCCTATCACTTGGAAAAATAAGTGACTCACTGAGGACCTTTCCAATTAATTGACTGTAATGCTCTGTAATGTGCTATTTAATTTTTCTTGTCTTATTCCCCTAATTGCGTCTGCCAACCGCCTGACTACAGTAAACTGAATTAACACATCACACAAAGTAGGTTAAGAAGCCATTTTTGTCACAAGCATTATAATGTTAAGTATTTATACATATTATATATTATATAAGTATTTATATAATATAACAAATGATATATTTTGTGACTTGTATCTTGTTTCTGTCATCTGGAACTTTTATTATTTTTATTATACAGTTATTTTCACAGGCTAAATGAAGCACATAGAGCATAACTGAGTCTGCAAATGGAAGAGAGCACGCAAATTGTTGTAATATGAAAGCAGAAATGAATATTAGGATTTTGATTTTGGTTTTGATGCCACATTTCCATCTCAGCAAATTTTCATTGCATTCTAACATATCCAAAAAGCTCACCTAAAGACCAGAATGCATTAGCTAAACTAACTAAACACAACAAAAAAAGAAACAATAAAGTCTCTTACATGGTACTGAATAGTATTATCACCGATACATTTATGGGTTTACTGTGCATTTTGTTCCACGTTTGTGTTTCTCCACATTTGTGTTTCTCCATGGTTTGCCAGATGCCTTAGCCATGACATCAGAGACTCTCTCTCCAACATACATTTTAAAGGCAACTCGACTGTCCGCTCTCTCTCCCTTTATAGTACAGATACAAGAAGCAGCACTAAAAACAGGTGTAATAAAAATAACAATTAAAACAGAAAGTGCTGATGCAATCACACTGATAATTACCACATCTCAACTAAGTCTAGCTAACACAGTATGTAAAAAATAAATGAATATTCAAAAATGAATATTCGAAATGGAGGGAGGAAAGTATTAGCTCTGATGATGGCTCCAAAGTCTGGTGACGAATAATTTTCTATTTCACACTGCAGACACACAGTGAGCAGGCGCTGATAAAAAAAAATCAGTCTTAATTAGTACTGGAGAAAACCTGAAGACAGTTTCTTCCAGCACTGTCTCACATAGCTCAGAATGAAATCCAAGTTTCAGAAAGTAGACTGTGGCTGAGAAAATTGGGTCCTCAGTAGTGCTGTCCTATGAGGGACAGAAACAGCTCACTCTATATTTACCATAAAATACAGATATAAACGAAATAGGAATAGACATTCTTACAAATACGGGCTGATAATCCATCATTAAATATTTTAACATGTCCTCTCTTTTCTTTACATTCTTTTAAACGCAAAAGATTATGAGCATCAGATGACTGTGAGGGTTCTGGTGTCTTCTGTGGAAACTGTCAGACTGTAGCCTGTATTTCTCAACTCCTTCTTTTTGGAAGAACTTTTGATGGTGTAGCAGTTTGGAAATGTAGCTTATCTAGACTGCAGCCCATCTGGGAATACAGCTAAAAGTCAGAGAATCTCTCAGTCGAAATTACTAACAATATTTTTGATTTGTCTATGAATAGTAAATTCATGCAGGACCTTATAGTTGAAAGCATAAAAGATAAATAAAATAAAAAATAAGTTAATACAGTGGAGATAATATCTCCTATGCACTTAAAGTAGTCTTCTCTGGCCTTTAGCGATCACAACGTCACTGAACACCTCCACATCTATACATAACGCGTTAGTCATCGGTACTAGCTTGCACTGATGAATGACTGTACATGCGTTGTTATCTGCAGAAACTATTGCATCATAACGTTTCTGGCAGTGACGGACAGCAGCAGTAAAGCGGCACTACGAGCGCAAACAGGGGAAATTATTAGGAGCTGTCTATGGGAGAGCGGCGTGATTTCCCCTGCTGCCTCCCCTCTGTGCCATTTGTCAGCAAGCATTGGCTCTGGTGGCAGCCAGTATGCCAGCAGCAGTCAATCATTCCACTCATGAATCCAAACAGCAGTCAAATGCGTGGCATGGGAACCCACAGAGGCAGGTCTCAGGAATTCAGCCCCCAGTCTGGATTCACTGTCAGCGCCCATGGGTCTTATAGCAGCAAACAAAAGAGACAGATCACAAAACAAAAGGGAGGGCTTACTCTACAGTGGACTAACATAGTTTCACTGTGAGATCCTCAGAGGGAGACAAAAAAGAAAAAAACATCAGGGAAAAAATAACAATTATTTTTGGGAAGTGTTTTCTTTTTGATTAACCAATTCATAAGAAAGCTATTAAATCAGTCGTAGTTCGCTTGCAGCTCTGTATTTCTATCAGAGGGAACTTCTCAGGGCCTTCAAGTCCTTCAAAGCAGCACTAATGATTTCTGAGATTTTTGAGGACTACATTTCAGTAATTTGTACTTTATAGAGTCATCTGTTTTGCGGTTGTGCTGAAAACAGCTTAAAATAAAGTCATTTAGAATTACTTTATTTGTGGTATCTGGGTAGACAAAGTGAAGCTGCAATTTGTTAGTACTGAATAAGCCTAATGCATCTGATTAACCATCCACAGTTTTCCTTGGATTTATTTTAACTTTATACTGTATATTGTACTTGTCTCTGTGTCTCTGTTTTCTGATTCTAAAAATACTACTGCTACTAAAAATACAAATAATAATAATACAAATAATAATATGTAGAACAATAAGAAAAATGTTAATCTGCACTACTATTAGCGTAGTGTTGACACACATCTATAAATTTGTTAACAATGAAAACAGAGTAATAGCTTTTGACAGAGCTTTGAGATTTATGACCCAGCTCTAATAGCCACATCTCACCAAAGACTGCAATTAGTACAGTAAATCACTGACAGATCAACTGTACACACATAAAAGTAAAGATTCCAAAATGTAATGTAATGTAATAATGTAATAATAAGACAATATTGCCCACAATGAAATGATTTAGCTCCTATTAAGAATTCTGAGATAAGTGCTAATGGTTTTAAACTTTTCATTACTGCAGCTCTGTTTGAGGATATTTGATTTAATAGAACAAAGTGGCCATGCTGATTGCACCTCAAGCAAGATGAACCTAGCACCTGAATATCAAAGCTCTCACATAAGGAGCTGAAAAAGCTCAGATTTTGGGAGAAAATTTTCTTTTAACTTGGTATCAAAAGCTGCGGTGTGTGTTAAACAGTGAAGTGTGTGTTAAACATGCCAATAGAAATCTGTGCATCTGTTCTGCCAACCAAAGTACCAAAATATGGCCTAAAGGTCAGCACAGAATGTGGTCCAGATGGAGAAGTTAATAGAAATACAGAACTCTAACGCTGAGCCCAAAGTCTTTGTAGCTTAGAGGACTTACAGTAGAGGCTATAGTGATGCATTGGTTTGATATATGAACATTAGTATCAAATAGTCCCTGTGATGTTTTAATAGTTAAGGTTTCATTGCAAGAACTGGAGACCACCAGCACACCTCTGAAAGCCTGTGGAAAACATATGGCATAGCAGTGTGGGGAAGCAGCACTGCCAACACTACAGGGCTTTCTCCACCTGTTCTCTAACCTCTGCGCTTTTCTCTCTCTCTCTCTTACTCTCCTCTGGCCCTCACTCCTCTGCCTGGAACCCCTGGGGCCACAATGATTCGGCCCTGCCATCCTGTTATCATAACTCCTACGATTCTGTCACAGGGAATGGAAGATGCAATTTGATCCCTCAGGGGGAGACAGACTGAGGCATCCTTTTCATTTTATAAAGTGCTGACCCAAATTTAATACACGCCCGAGACAGACTGGCCGACAATTTCATCTTCAACTCCTTACTAGGCAGAGCATTCTCTAAAGCATGCACTCCAAAGGACTCCCCAAGTTGCCTCTGCTTTTACCAGCACTGTTTGTTTACATGGTCTCCCCCCACTGTATGGAGTAGACTGTACTTTGACTGTATGGAATAGGAGAATGTGGGATAGTGGAAGACAGAAATCCCTTTTCTGAAAGGAAATGGGTTCTTATAAATGACGCGTTTGATACCATCTCTGCATTATATTCTAGGTCAGCCTTGGTTACTCCTGCGGTGCCTTAGTCCTCTCCCCAAGAACTGCAGGTAATCTATTTTAGCCCCAAAAATGGCAGGATTTGCTAAAGTTTCAGGAATCTCCATAATTAAACTGGGGCCATTTTTATTCAGATATCATTCTATCAGATTTTAGTCTCTGAATTCAAGTGAATACTTGAATTAGGTTATTTCAGGATATAATAAAAAACAGATGTCAAGGTCTGGTGAAAGTCCAATAGCTCAGCTCAGAGAAACTCTTTTAATTACCATCAATATAATTATTAGCTTTTATTAGTTTTTTCAAAAACTTGCAGCATAATTTCCCCCAAATCTGCTAGTAACTGCTAAAAAGATCAAGTGTGATAACAGGCATTACATTATAATTTACCTCTCTCTCCTCTCATTACCGCCTACCACTTATCTGTCCCTCTTTTCATTTTCAAACAAAAGTAAAATTATTTTGGACAATATTAAACTATGAAAGACATGTTGCCAATGTGTTTTAAATGGACCAGTGTTCTGCATTTCCATTTCTATTTCAGTTTTCAATTATGTTTTCGTGGGTTTGTGTAGCAAAAATATAACTAATATTTTATCCATTTAAGACTAAGATCAATGTAAATGATCTCTTTTCTGATCGGTTGAACTGTCTTGCAGCTTATTCAAAAGGCAACCTTTAGTATGAATACACCGGACTAATAAAGAGACAAATGAATGTAATATTACAATTTACAAACTTCAAGCTTTTTTAATTCCAGTTAAGTGATGATCTGCACCCTTTAAAACACTGAAAGATGTTGCAGTTGAAACATAAGGTAGGTAATATTTGTCCCATATTGTGCAGCCCTAATAAGATGTATAAGATCTGGTATATCTATTAATTTTATTAATAGTTACCTTTATTTATAGTAACATCTGAGTGTAAAAAATCCCAGCCTTACCTCGCCCTTTCGGCTCTCATACAAATCCTCTGAAAGGAACAAGATGTGGAGTACGAGAAAATCAACGCATTTATTCCAAAAGGTTAGATTTCACAAAAAAGCAGAAGCAAGTGAAATGATCAAAACCACAGGGACACTATGTGTATAAACAAAAGTGAAAGAGGTGAATTAATCCAGAAAGAAAATCCAATTTGCAACACAAATTCCAAAAGACAAGAATTAGGATTAAAAAGCTTAATCCAATACTGGACAAAACGTCTTGATATGCAGGAAAAATAAAATTCTTCAGACAGATGATAAACAGTAGATAAACAGTCATGTGTCCAAAACACAGGGAAACTGTCACGACTGACGGCCGCTAGTGGCCGCTGTTTTCGTTTTGTTTTCCCCTGTGATGTTTCATGTTATGTGTGCCTTTATTTTGA
>JBBPDE010000006.1:19790223-19805540 GCA_037974605.1 Nannopetersius ansorgii
ATAGATAGATAGATAGATAGATAGATAGATAGATAGATAGATAGATACATAGATACATAGATACATAGATAGATAGAATTAAAGTTTAAAAAATTTGAATGACAATGGGTAAGGGAAGAGGCAGAGAGAGAAAGAGACGGAGAACACAGAAAAAGCACATATTGGGTCTTGTCTGCGCCAAAAGACAGTAATTACACGCCAATCATCCACCCTGAGGACAGCACGAGGATTAACTAAGCAAGGAAATTGTGAGAAAAATTCAATTAAAATTTGAATTAATAAATGTGCTCCGGCTCCTTTGGCCAACGGAAGCAGCGAAGAAAAGAACAGGCAGAGAATCCACTAATTTGCTCTTGGGCGCAGCAGAGTGGGAGCACTAAATCTGGCACATGATTCGGCTTTTCTTGTTTGCAGTCATCACTCATGTGCTCATGAGTTTCATGAGCTTGCCTTTGTTTCTGCATATTTCTTTGCATTACTGTCTATTGAAATAACCGAGAAAACACTCAAAAGCATAGAAAAGGCAGGTCCAAAAAATGTACAGATGGTCTATAAACATGTTTTCTTCATTTTGAAGGTGAGAGGAAAAGTGTTTTTTGCCGCAACATTCCATTGCTGTTTGGCATTTAGAAACTTCAAATGATTTGATGCCAGTTGTGATATCCGAATATCTTGCTTTGCTGATTTGTCACTGGGCCCCTGTTGATCTGGGAGATGTCTGGGTATAGGCTGATGTTTATGGCACAGCCACTGCAACCTGTCAGTGCACCACTGAGAGAGTGGCGGCGATGCTTTTTCATGCTCAGTCCAATGATGTGCCACTGGTGTATCGCCCTGATCTCTGTTAATGTGACACTGGAGACCAGTTAAACAGGGAACAGATTTACATCCTGTAAAAATACACCCCTGGCCCCCATGCCTCAACTCAAGAGCTTCCTGGTAAACAGAGTGTGTTTACACGCAATTACTGCCCTCACAGAGATGACCGAATATTAATAAGGCAAAACGTCAGCCCTCAAAGTGATTGAAAATTAGAGTGTGTCGCAGTGGCCTGTTTTCAGATGTCATCTTTTCTGTCCTCACCAAACAATTCACACTGTGTTTGAAAAGTCAGTCCAGTGTCCTCTACCATTGAGCTACATTAGTGCCAGTTCCCTTAGCTTTAGATTTCAGCATGGTAGATCTCTCGTTTTCCCCAGAGTTCAAGCCTTGTATTGACGGTCCTATCTCCTGATCCAAAAACCTAAGTCTCAGCAACTCTTTTAGAGATGTTTAAATCCTTCCATGCATGCTGCACAAATCGAGTTACTTTTCTCCTCTGCTCTGTCTGGTACATGGAGTGTAAAAGAGACAAAGCGACTTCAAAAGTTCCTCTTAAGGAAGGGAAAAAAATCATTAGCTTGTGTATGCATGAATAGTCATGTGATTTTGACAGGGCCAGTGGCCTGTGGGGCAACCTGCACTTCACAATGATCTTCTCTCAAGGCTTCAAATGAAATTAGGTATCACAGTGTGAAAGCACACCTGTCTAGAAAGCATAAACTGTGTTAAATGAAATATTGGCACTGTTTTATTTAAATCTCAGAACTCCGTTTTGTTTATTTATTTATTTATTTATTCTATTCATACTGGGTGAATGTCATGGCAAATGGACTTGTGCCTCACTGAAGCTCACAGAAAGGAAAGGCAGTCACTGGCTGGGTGATGCAGTATTATCCTTGGGGGTTGAGTTGAGTCTGAGAGTGTTCATGTGCTCCTTCATAGCACACTTATGCAAGGGAGTCGCATGCCGCACCAGACCAAAGGTGGGGAGTAAGAGGATGGAGAGGACCAAGTAGACCAGCTCAGTGTTCCGGCGTGGTGCAGGCCTCTGTCTGGTGGGCTGTGGACTGTCCTGGGTGAACTTGTGATTTATCAGTTATCTTGTAGGAAACATATTGGTGGAGGGAAGACTTAGTCAGCTTAGTCTTTTTGTTTTGTCTTGGCTGACAGTTGCAGAGTTGGCTAAGAAGGGGATTATTTTTGTTTGTGAAGTTTATTTTGGGGGGAAAGCCCTTTCCTACAATTTGTATTTCTCATGCTCACTCTCCCCTTAAGGGATGGGGACTGCAGTGTTGCAAAACTATTGCTCACTCTATGTAGATTGCAGTGACCTCATCCTGTGTGCCTGTTGTGATCTTATTTGTTTGGAGTGTGCCTTTGTTGTAGTGGGCTCCACATGTGTGCTAGGCAGAAAGAGACCATGAGGAATGTCCAAGAGGAAAGGTGCTTATTGTATGAACATCTACCGAAAATAAATCTGTGAAGTGTCAAAAAACACTTGCCTGATTCTGTCCACTGGTCCAGGAGGATCCTAACCTGGGGGAAAGAAGGTTAACCGAACAGAACAATAATCTGTAACTGGGAAGGAGGGTTAACTCACCTATGGTCATTGCTCCTCTAGACAAACATCATGTGTGGGCCTCAGGGAATAGAATAAAATACAATTGAAATGTAGGTTATGGGCTCTTTAAAGTTGATTTTCCTTTCTCCGCTAACATTGCCATTATGATTATGAAGATACAAAACGTCTCGTGTTTGTGTACTGCACCAGATGAAGACGTCGCCATTTCAACTGACATATGGTAAGCGTAGCTGGAGATTTGGCCATTTATGAGCTGCGGAATTAGTTTTTCTCTACGGATCGTCGGAACAGTTGAGTTCAGAGGAAACGCCCATCTGCAACAGTGACCAATCATTCTCTGTACCCAGAAGGTGAGGGGAAAAAAGAGAGGATAGCAGTACTGGGCGAGGTTTTACCGCTGCCATCACAGTCCTCTAACCACCTCCCAACCCCACCACCACCACTCTAACCCCCCAACGACTAGCGCCACCCTCCCTTTCCCATTCTGCTCATGTGTGAAATGAGCAAGGGTCTTATCTCTTAGAAACACACCACTGAGCCAGAGGAGACACAGGCAGGGAGAGAGGATAGAAGGAATGGGAAAGAGACAGAGCGCGAGGCAGAGAGGGAGGGCAGAAAGCGAAGGAGAGTCTGTTTGAGAGAGACAGACAGAAAAAGAGAGGGAGTGGTGGGGGCCACGTGGACTGCACACTAATGGTAACAGTGTTTGGTATGCTATGAGCTTCACATTTGTTTCCAGCAGCGGGAGAAACATTAATCTAGCTGAACGCCGAGAGTATGAGTGCCAATACGAGCGCTTGTCCCGCTGAGCATACCTCAATGCATTTCAATGTAAACCAATGTCAATGCATTGTGGGCGCAAGAGTGTTTAATGATCATTACCACCCAAAAAAAAAGCCCACACACACCAGGAGGACTTACATGAATGAACAAATGCAGGAGAGATGCTCTTGGCTTCTGCTGCAAACGTAGGCCGGAGAGAATTGCATTCATTGCCCAAATCCACGGAATGATGGTGAGATAGAGCAGAAGAAGGAGAGAGCAATAAAAGGGTAAGTGTGAAAGAGAGAATCAAGTGAGGTGCAAGGGTTTCAGAGTGGGGCACGGCTTTATTACGGCAAATATTTTCTGCTTCAGCCACTGCCATCCACTGATGTCTGTCTACAATGTCTGGACTGAAAGAAAATTGCTTCCCTTTTTCCTGACAAACTCGATTGCCTTTTGATAAAAGGCTATCAAAGGTGTGTGTTGCTAAGGAAACAAAAACGAGGAACTTAAGGGTCAGAGCTAAAAGCTGAAGCATAGAACCATCAAATGAGTATTAGCACTGCTGGTGGTGCAGTTATTGTTGGCAATTTAGCACACCTCCTGAATGTGTATGTGGCATTAAAGGAGCATTCCAACGATTTTTCAAAATGTCTGCATAATCAAGCAGTTAAGATGTTACAAATGTTGTTCAGAGTGTTTTGATGCGAAATACTCAGTTCGAGATAAATTTAGAGTCAGTATTGATTGTGCGGGTTTCATAGGAAACAAACATCCATAGAGTTGCATGCTTCCAAAAGCAGAGCTAGTAAATTTCTCTTCAATGAACAATTTCACATCAAATCACTCTGAATAACTTTGTTTACTTCTCAACAAGTGTACAAATGTGGAAAAATCAGTGCAGCTGCCTATTAATGCCTTCCTGTAAGAAAAGACAACTTATAACTCCAACTTACTCCCTTGTGTGAAAGGCAAAGCAATTGTAGAACAGCATTTTGTTCTCTTTTGTTGTCTGCTGATTAAAGTTATTGGGGGAAAATTGCAGTTATCAAGAGCTGTGCAGTAACTTGCGACATCTGTCGCAAAAATATATATCACCTCACTTTCCACAGAGAGAAAAACTAATTGAATTGTGGAGCTGTCAGTGGAGGTGATGCAATTACCCACAAATCAAGATGACAAAGGACAAGATGACAAAGTGACTGGATGATATGATCTATATCTCGACTCAAAGTCAGAAGCAATGATCTCCTGGTCAGAAAAGACAATTTTTGTAATGAGAAGGGCTGGAAAAAATCTACTGAAAGTCTGTATTTAAGGACCTGTTTTTATAAATATCTTAAAATTGTTGTTTGTTTGGTGGTGTGTGGTGCGGTGACAAATCTGCAGTCCTCACACAAAGACCAATCAGTTGAAGGCAGGTTTATTTCCCAGATATGAATCTGACGATGTTTTAACCAAAAGAAAAAGTTCAAAGCACTAAACTAATTGGCAGGAAAAAGAGAGAAAAATATGGTCTTTGAGATTTGTAACAAGTACTTTGAAGGTGTAAATGAAATAGTTTTTCCCCCTATTGGGAATGTAATTCAGCAAAAGTACTCAATACTTTTGAAGTGTTCAGTATTCAACAATACTTCAGCAAAGTTCATATCATGCAAAATAACAGTGGAAAAGTATTTTCCAGTCATTACACACCTCTGTCCAGGATTATAACTAATCTAGCACCATCTGTCGGTTGGTTTATAACATTCCCTGTTTAAGTATAAAATGGAAAAAAATACTGGGAAAATGTTGAAATACTGGGGTTATTGTCTCTTTATTTTCTCACCTGTTCTGTTTTTTAGTTAATACAGGATGGCCAGTGCCCCTGATGAATGCTTGAATTCATGTTCTGCTGTTTCATGGTTAAGTTGTCCACTCACCCTCACCTTATGCTGGCTTTGTGTTTTTGCTGGCTCTGCTTTGTTTTGTGTTTTCTGGCCACTGTTTACTTTGTGTTTTAAAGAAACAAAGGGAAAGCAAAACTATGGAAGTCTGCAAGTGCGCCTCCTGCCTGAGCGAACCAAGCCACCATGTGACATTATATAGTGATACGTATTTTAGCTGATTCAGATGTGTGCATCACTTTCATGTGAAAAAAACACATTACGTTAACACAGCGTCTACATGCAATTTCCATTGCTTTTGATAGCTGCTGTGATGATAGTAGCTGTGCTCACTCTAAATTTCTCCTGAAATCAGGGGTATTAATGAGAACGGAGTCTTCTCTTCTCTGAAGGCTTTACACCAGATGTTGCGACGTTGCTGTGAGAATTTGATGTTATTCACTCACAAGCATTAGTGCATTCTGGTACTGATGATCAGTTCTGAATCCCAAATCCAAATCCCAAAAGTACTGAATTGAGTTCCAGCTCTCTAACAAACACTGATCCTCTGCTCCATGGCCCAGTGCTGGGGGCTTTATGCCCCTCTTTCTGAGGCTTGGCGTTGGTATTGTCCACCACACCCACACATCTTGGTAGCACAGCAGAGACTCAATTAGGTCTCCAAACTGTTTCATATTAGAATCTGTTTTCATCTGGAATTCATGATTGCTCACATATGCTCATAATTGCGTTTCGGTTGTCTTCCGCTGCCTTGATTGCAGGTACAAATGTTGATGCAGATGTTGCCAATCGTTCTCACAGCCAGCGGGCTTCACCCCTAGACTGTCTACACAGGTGGGAGAGCCAAAGATAGCCTGGAATCATGATTGGGTGTTAGACCTGCACACCAACTTCACGTTTATAGGAAAGACAGAACTTTGTTCATGTAGAAAACTGCCCATGCAGTTAGACTCCTTAACATTCTAAGAAGGCACTTTCACAATTAGGGGATGAAAGAAAGGATTTATGATGGCTCGTTGTTTTCTGGAGGGCATGGAGTACTTAGATACAAAATTTACATTTACCAGACGCTTTTTTTGTCCAATGCAACTTTCGTTGCCTAACTACAGGGAACAGTCTCCATGGAGCAACTTGGGGTTACGGGTCTTGCTCAGGGACCCAGTGGTGGTGCTGAAGGTAGGATTCAAACCCATGACCTCTTGGTCCGGAGGCAAGTATCCTACCCACTGAACTACCTCCAACTTCATAGTTCATTATAAGGGGTATCTACATTATAATTTCAGCTGAGACGAGATCACACTGGATCAGTTGCTCTGCATTTGTCAAGTAAATGAAACTGGTGAAAACTGTAACTGTGGTCTCAATCTAGTACTTCCACTTGTCAAATTTGGCTGATTGCTAACACACCAGCATGAATGGATATAGATTTTTTATTGAAAACTGCATGAGCTCACTACATGTGGTACATTATCATGACACATTGTGATTTATCTGTGATTTAATGACCCTGACTGACCTCAGTCCCACAAAGAGTCTATTGTGACTTTGATTATAGGATTGGTATAATAATAGGCCTACACTACCCTCTGGTGGTCACAGCACTTCTGTGACCACACCTCAGATTGACAGCCTTCTGTACACTGTGGGAGGCTCTTCTTCCGGTTTATCACGACTTGCTTTGTCAGTTTGTCAATGACAGAAATCCTTACTGGAGTAATGGCATTGAAAATCAGCTCACATTCAAAACTTGTCTTGTAATAAATGAAATGGAGAGAAAAAGAGAGAGACTGAAATGCATGAAGAGAGACGGAGTGAGAAGCTTTAGCTGTGCCTACAATGGGTATATAAAAAAGATTTTATGGACCACTGGTGCATTCAGTCTCAGTCACAAGGATTAAATAACATGCTCCATTCCCAGTGCAAAGTAAATTCAATGGACAGTGAATTGTCATCGTCGCTGTGATTCAAGTACATTTCACACCAAACATGTGTTCGATAGGTAATGTGATCCCTTCACTGAATGCGTTTAAAGTAGTCTCCAAAGTGATACACTATACAGACAAAAGTATTGGGACCTGTTGTTCAGGGTTTGGGCTAAGCCCCTTACTTCCAGTGAAGGGCAACCTTAATGCTTCAGCATAACAAGCCATTTTGGACAACACCACACTTCCAACTTTGTGGACACAGTTTGGGGAAGAACCTTTTCTATTCCAGCATGACTGTACCTCAGTGCAGAAAGCAAACTCCATAAAGACACGGATGAATTCGGTGTGGAAGAACCTGACTGGTCCGCACAGAGCCCTGACCTCAACCCCATCCAACACCTTTGGGATGAACTGGAACAGAGATTGGGAGCCAGACCTTCTCGTCCAACATCAGTGTCTGAGCTCATAAATGCTCTACAGAATGAATGGGCACAAATTCACACAAAAACTCCAAAAACAGTGAAAGCTATTAAAGTTGTTGGTGTAATAGTCAGGTATCCCAATAATTTTGTACAAATAGTGTATTTTGTGTGATTGGTGTGTGCAGAACCCCAGAGTATAACCCACTCACACCCCCAGGGTCGGGTGTTCGAAATTGGGTTCTGGCCTTGTATGTGGGGCAGTGGCGGCTCCTAGTCAATATTTTTGCTGAAACAAACTCAGTACCTCGCCGTGCCCTGGGCAGCTTGATTTTCTTGCCCTTCAAGTACTTCACCTCCATGTTCTGCTTGTGCTGCCTCTTCTCTCTCCTGCTCTTCCCTCAATCTTCTCATAGTGTTCTCACTACAAAATAGTAAAAAGTATTCTATTGTACATGTTTATCTCAACAGTACATAATTAACAATATTTCTAAATATTTCTACCTTTTTCTCGCCTTTTAAATTAATTCAACCTCATCTCCCAAAAAAATGTTGACTGGATCCATTTCACAGAGGCAAGTGGCTATGGGAGTCATAGGCAAAAAGTAGCTAACGAGCTTCCAGTGCCCAGTGGTGGTGAGGATCGCTAGCAAGTGGTCAAGCTAACAAGCGGTCAAGCTAACAAGCTAATGCCCTTCCTTCTGTGCACTCGTAAATTATAAAAAATAAAATAAATATTATTAACAAATACTAGTAAATAATATGTTACACATTTTGTTATGTATGACGCTTAAGTCTCACACTCAAGAATGAAGTGAAAAATTATTTTTTGATTGGCCACAGTGTTATATCAGTCATTTAATGACAAAACAAGGCAATTTTTTTTTATATTTTATTTTATATTTATCTTTTTGTTTATTTCCTTTACAGTTCTTTTTCACTGCATCTTTTTAATCATACTATCATCATCTCACTGTAGTAAGAAAAGAAAAAAGAAATTCACATACTGTGAGTGGTCTCAAAATCCCATGAAGTATTCGCGCTGCATGTGTGTGTTGTGCTTTTTAAGCAGTCCGTCTAGAACACACATAGCATTAGTTCCGTTCTTCGAGTCAGCACATACGAAATTAATATTTAAATCATTGGCTGTTCAGTCCAGAGCCATAACAGGGGCCAGGAGCAATTCTATACGGGCCCTGGGCCACGCTGGCCCCCGTCTAGAACCGCGTATGATTAAGCATAAGTACAGCTTAGGAGGGTGGGAGGGAGGGAGAGGTGAATCATGAAATATTGGAAGGTGTTTTAGAGCCACATAAAAGTCATTACATTATAATGGAAGAACAGGAGAAAGAAAGCTGCATGTCTTTTGAAAATTGTGTTAAATGGTGCTTAATACAATATATTCATTAATATAATCAGAGTCCAGAAAAGATCTACTGATTTTAAATACTGCTATGAGCAGTGTTTTTTTCTCATTTAGAGTCCAAACATCAGGGTGTCTCAGCATCATCCTGAGAATGAAGATGTTGCACATGCTTCACTGCACACTGACCACGAGTGATGAGAGCCTCACAAACTGGCTTCTTCCCACATTGGCTGTTTGAGTGAGGAGAACAGTGGTGATTTGTGTTAAGATGTGCAGGTGGCACATAATCAGATTTTGAGAACTGTGCTGCAGTCCTGCTGTTTGTTGATTACTATGTCCATATGGAAACATGGATACACTTCTGTGCTGTTCTGTTAGTTATTTTGATGCTAGAAAAACATTATTTAAAACACATTATCCATCAAAACATGCTCCAGATGCTCGGCTGGATTCTGTCAATATACTGTATTTACTAGGTGACAAAAATGTACACATCCACTGATCATATAAACATATCATTTTTCTGCTATATTTATATTTAACTGCTATAATTATTCACTGCCTCTGTAAGATTGGAATCTGAGGAATCAAATCTTTAAATGAAGTAAAACATGTCAGTATCCACATACATTTTACTTTTCTCAAAACTACATATAAAGGGCATCCACAGAATCCACAGAATAAAGGACATCCAGGGAATTCTAATGTAATGTAATGTGGCCTAGTGGTTAGGGTGTTGCCCCTGTGACCAGTGTTGTGGTTTTGAATCCCAGGACTGTGATACCCTTGAGCAAGATAATGTCCCCACACACTATGTTCCTGTCTGCCCACTAATTCACTATATATTGTCGCGGCCGGTAGAAGGAGGGAGACCAGGCAGTGGATTTCTTCCGGTTTTCGCTCTTTATTTTAGCTCTTCACACACAGAACAGAACACTTACCCGCACCTTCCCCCTTATATACATCCCCAAAGCGCGCGGGTTGTCATGGCGACGACCCAAGCGTGGCCGCCGCCCCCAAGCCTCTGGCACGTACCACGTTAACCCCTGATTCCCCGTCCGATTCCCCACACAGTCACTTAACTGTTCCTCCTGCACGCCACAATATATTAAAGTAAATTAATTAAGTTGTGTTTATTGTCTGTTTGTTGTCCTCTGTTTGTTGTTACTTGCACTCTGTTGGATGTAGTATGTTGCTATATGTTGCACCGTGGTCCGTGGAGAAACATTTCCTCATCTCACTTTGTACGTGTACACAGCTGCTGATAATTCATTCTGCAGAGTACTGATGAGGGTAGACACCGATGAGAAGGCCTGGCTCACAGTCTCCGTTCCAGTTCATCCCAAAGGTGTTGGGGTTGAGGTCAGTGCTACCTGCGGGAAAGTTGAGTTCTTCCACACCAAACTCATCTAGTCATGTCTTTACGGAGCTTGCTTTGTGCACTGGGGCACAGTCATACTGCAATAAAAAAGATTCTTTCCCCAAACTGTGTCCACAAAGTTGGAAGCATGGCGTTGTCCAAAATGTCTTGGTATGTTGAAGCATTAAGAAGTAAGTGGCCTAGCACAAACCCTGAAACACAGGTGTGTCCCAATACCTTTGTCCATTTAATGTAGCTTCTGCGCTGTGATAGAAACGTTTTGCCGCTTGTAAACCTCAAATGGAGCTGGTTTTCCAGTTATGGCCACTAGATGTCTCTGTGAGGAGTTAGTCTGGTCCTGACAGCTGCATTGTAGAAGAAGAGAATACTACAGTGCGTGGAGTACTGTAATGTATATTAATGCTTTTTGAATCTTTTATTTTTGTTTTTCTTTTGTTTTGTTTGGGGTTTTAAGCCCTATGTTGGGTCGAAAAGTTTTTTATCTTGCTACTGTCCCATGTGCTCTTATGTAGTCCGGAAGACCCTCTAAAATTCAAACTGTGTGTGTATTTCTCTGTGTTGGAATCTGATGTAGCCCACTGTTACTCAGACATGGCTCAACCTGGTGAGGGGGAGACAGTGGTGGGGTCTCCTCAGTTTCCTCTCCAGAGTACGGTCTCAGATACACAGACTATGTCGCAAGACCAAAGAGAGAAACTGAAGAATGACAAAGTCCTGGTGTCAGACTTTAAACAACAGAAGTTCGAGTTGGAGGCTCAGAAGAACTGGGATTTATTTTACAAAAGAAACAGCACAAACTTTTTTAAAGACAGGCACTGGACGACAAGAGAATTTGAGGAACTGAAGGCTTTCAGAGAGGTCAGTACTACTGATGCTACGTATGTTGCGTGTGTTGTGTGTGTATACAGTATATGTATACATATATGCCTGAGTGTTTCTATAAAATATGGACAAAACTATTGGGACACACTTGTTCTTCAGGGTTTGGTCTAGGCCCTTACTTCCAGTGATGAACATTTTAGACAAGGCCATGCTTCCAACTTTGTGGACCCAGTTTGGGGAAGAACCTTTTCTATAGCAGTACGACAGTGTCCCGGTGCATAAAGCAAGATCCATAAAGACAAGAAGAACTTGACTGGTCTGCACAGAGCCCTGACCTCATCCAACACCTTTGGGGTGAACTGGAGGAGAGAAGCCAGGTCTTTTCATCCAATCTCAGTGTCCTCTTAAATGCTCTACAGATTGCATGGGCACACATTCCCACACTCAGTATTTAAAGTGACGTGAAAGTGAGCATTCTGTCATACACACTGTGAATAGCACGAAATTCACCTAGTGAAGCAGTGGGTTGTTACTCATTCAAGTCGTAATATACACTAACCTGCCATTCTTATATCAGTGTGCCTTAGGGATGAGTATAAAACCGGTACTAAGTTGGTAGTCATTCCTGACGAGTCAGTACCAGTATCACAGAGCTCCTGGATAAAAAGTGCTGGTGTCGGTATTTTTATAGTGTGTTCTTGCATTATAATATAGCTGGTGTGTTCAAATGGTTGATGTAAGACCAGGACTTGAAACAGTTTGGCTCATTATTTCTTCTGAAAAGTCATACTAGAGTAACTTTTGAATGTTTTCTTTTTATGCAATGGCTTTGTTTGGCACCACATTATACATACTTAAATAAGTAAGGGTGTCCATAGGTATCAGTATCAATATCGGTACAAGTAAATCCTTACAATACCCTGTTATACCTGTTCCTCTTGGGTCCTTTGGGTATCCTGACCCTATAGAGCAGGGTAAAGGGGCTGAGCAATGATGCAGAGAAACAGATGGACAGAAATTGTGGGAGAACTTCTGACACTAGTCCCCATTATGCACTTGTGTATAGAAGAAAAACAGTTGATAATGATCCGGTTGGTTTGGCTGTTTGTTTTGCTCTTGGTTCAGTTTGCGGCCCAGAAGCTGGTAATGCTGGAGGCTGGATGCGGAGTCGGAAATTGCATCTTCCCTCTGTTAGAAGACGATCTCAACCTCTTCATCTATGCGTGTGACTTCTCACCCAGGGCTGTAGAGTTTGTGAAAGTAAGTAATAGCAACATGCTTCTTTTTCTAGTAAGAGCATAATGTATGATATTCAAGGAGCAGTTTGTTTCATAGAAGTCATTATGTTACACTGCCATGTTTTCTAAAATATACATTTCTATTTATTTAATATTTCCTATATCAAACCTAAAAACAGGAAATTCATGTCCATCATTTAGTTTAGATTTTTTTGTTCCCTAGAATTAAAACCTGTTATTTGTTACTGTACCTTTGAGAGTTCTATATTAATTATCTGTTTTGATTGGGTGCTCAGTACACAAACGGCTCCTAAACATACTGAACTCAGAACTGGACATAGATAGCAAGTTGAGATGCCCTGTAAAAAGGCACCAAGATATGAACCAACTCAAATGCATGTCCATTGCATCTAATATGAAATCATCAATGTGTTTCTGACATTGACACTTCTGAGGAATCACTAGCACTATCACAAGTAGGGATGAGCGATATGAGATTGTAAAAGTGATCTATGTGCTGACGATCTGCCGAAGTAGTATCAACTAAATAGACGATAGACATTCCATCTATCTATTGCGGTTCTATGCTCTTTCTATTTTTTTTTCCTTCACCAAATGCTAGTCCGCTTAATGCCCGTCTCATAGAAACAGTGCTCAACCAGCAATAGCTTGGTTGTACTCTTCAGTAACTTGCAAAATAGTAAAAATAAATCTATAGTTACAAATTTATATAAATACTGTGATAAAATTAAAACCGTGATTTAACTGTTAAAAAAAAAAAGCAATATGATTTTTTTTTGCTATATCGCCCACCCCTACTTGCAAATGATCTTTCTTCAAGGATTCCTTGCAAGAATCTCAAAATCTAATGACTTCAGAGTCCTTTTGGATGAGGAAGGTCAAGTGTGGTACCATTACAAAGAGAAAACAGAGAAGGAAACTGACATGCTCAGTGTTTCCTACTCTCATAGCGGTTGTGCGTTTGTTTGCAGCAAAATCCCCTTTACTGCCCAGAGCGATGTCTGGCATTTCAGTGTGACCTAACTAAAGATGACTTGCGAGCCAATGTCCCAGAAGATAGTCTGGATGTTGCCACCCTGATATTTGTTCTGTCAGCTATTCACCCTGACAAAATGCAACAAGCCCTGAAAAACATTTATAAGGTACGTGACATTCGTTTTCTCCAAAATCTTGTAAAATATACCAAATCATGAACCCATTATTGTGAAATAAATCTCGTATGTTGTTACATCCATACTGGGACCCGGACTGCTGTCAGTGGCATGTTAAGGTGTTTTGTAGTAGCAAAGTAATAAACAATAGTACACCATTGTGTCGTGCACTTCACACTTAAGTTAGACACTACACTGAGCTATTTTTAAGATACACTGTTCTTTTACTTTACTCACCATTTTTCTGGAGTTCACTTACAGATTACTGGCTAAAATACCAATCAGGTTTTTGGCCAAACACTGAAATGTATCTATGCTAATGCGAAATTACCTTTTTGATGCTGTCCACTTTCAGTATCAGCTGTTTGATTCAGTATCAGTCAACTGATTGTTACTCCAGTAAAACTGACCGGCTTTATTGCTTTCCTCTTAGCTACTCCCCTTGCTGCAAGTGGTTATTTCCCACTAACAACCAAGGCAAGGCGTAGTCAAAGCCATCTTTTGCGGCCACTTTTCATTTATGTTACCAAACTAAAATAAAGTGGCCCATTACAGTTATACGTGAACACACTACAGCACAGCACACGCTGTGAACAATGTCAAATGATTTGTCTGAAGCAGTGGGGTCCCAGCGACCAGTGTGTGGGGAAGGTACCTTTCTCAAGGCAACCTTAGTGGTCCCACTAGCAGTGCTGGGATTCAAACCCACAAACTACCGAACCACTAGGCCACCACTCATTAATCCTGGGGTTAACGACTGAATTAATTGGTGTAAAAAAAAAAACAGCCAGTTGCTTTTTTCAAGCCTTGATAAGTAAAGTAGATCTAATCTGCACTTTCCTAAAGATTTGACAGCCTTTTCCTTATCATTTTAAATATTGTTTAATAAAATGTATTCATAGTAGTTCAATGTAAATGAGCTGATCAACCTACCACATAGCACCTCTTAAAGGTAAAGACATGACTCGGGTCTAACACTTTCCTGCAGGCACCTTGCACACTTTTGGGGACACCATGTACATGTGACAACGGCCCGGAGGTCGGAGGCACATGGAAATCAATACATAAGAGCCTTAAACTACATCTGACATTGAAGTCCCTGTGGCTATTGCACCGTACCTTGTATTGCTATCTTAAAAAATGGTTCTTCTCAGTGACAATATGTTATGCAAAGGAAGTCATAATTCTTCTGTTTCCTTCTGGCAGGTACTAAAACCAGGCGGTATTGTCTTGTTCAGGGACTACGGCCTCAACGACCACGCCATGCTGAGGTTTAAGTCGGGGAGCAAGCTGGGGGAGAATTTTTATGTCCGACAGGATGGCACCCGCTCCTTTTTTTTCTCCAAAGGTCAGTTTCCGTCAAGTGTTTTTAATTAGTCATCCCTCTTAAGCCGCTTTTTCTGTCTACCATGAACATTTCCTCTCCCTTTTAGAGCATCTCGCCAGTCTGTTTCTCCAGGCTGGCTTTCAGACCCTTGTGAACGAGTACGTTCTGAGGGAAACTGTCAACAAAAAAGAAGGGCTATGCGTTCCCCGGGTGTTTCTGCAGAGCAAATTCCATAAGTCTGAATGACCGTTTCTTCAGCAGATGGCATTTTTTATATTACTCACTTGTATAAATGCGTGTTATTTTTATGAAGTCATTATGTATTGAATTTTAGGTAACTGTCAAATAAAGAAATCTGTTTGATGATATTTAAGTCATTCTCTTTTGTTATACAACAAGAGTGGATTATAGATTAAGGCTTTTCTTCCTGATCAAGTAATCTAAAGATGATTTAGTGACCGCTTGACTGTAAAATGTATATTTTATTCCATGTGAAAGATTTTAATTGCATGGTTAGGACAGCCCTAATGTATATGTCCTGCGACCAGAAAGTCCGGGTTCGATTCCCAAGACCGCTAGGCACCTCTGAGGTACCCTGAGCAAGGTACCGTC
>JBBPDE010000006.1:19860914-19872903 GCA_037974605.1 Nannopetersius ansorgii
AAAAGTTCTAAAACATCTATTGTGTTTTTATCATTCTGCTATTATATACATAGTAATGACCATATCTACAATGATATATTACATTTAATAGCTGTCTTGTCTCACATTGTCCCACAGCGATATTAGAATAGTGTAGATTTGTGTACAATGTTTTCTGGGACACGTGTCAGCGTAAGCCAATCAGAGACAGAGATTGCATTGCAAACACAAGCGAGGGCAAAGAAAGAGAAAAAAAAACACAGGATTAGTCTCTCAGGGGGCATCCACTAGTGCCTCTGTTGTCGACTAGTTGACTTTTGTGTTAATGTCCTAATATATACACATATAAAAACACACATACAAATGTGATGTTGATAATGTTTGTGTGTTCTCCTGTCGGTGCCAGGCATGGGCTGTGTCTCTAGGCTCTCTGCTGCTGCTGTGTGCTCTCCACTCTGGGGCTCAGGAGGACTACTCTGGTCATCACTCAGGTCAGGCTCTACAGAACAAAGGCCATTAATGTCTGCAAAACTTCAACGTATTATTCATTTAATATTTGCAGATGTACTATCTTGCTATCCTCATCCACCCTGATCCAAAATAAATCCAGTCCAATAGTAAAACCGTCTCCTTGTTTGTTTACTCAGGCAGTGAGCACACATATGAAGGCTCCATAGTAGACGGACACGATGAACAGTCTGGATACCCGAGGCCTGGTATGATCAATACAACCACTCTATCAAATCCAAAAATCCACATCCAAAAATAAAGCAATGAACTTTTGAATTTAACATATTACATACAATGTGTACTGTGTATAAATTATGGCACTTTTTACATTTTGTCTTATTTCCAATATGTTTAACTGAACATCGAAACAGGGAACTGAAATTGGCAGAAAAATGGCAAATTTATTTGTTCTTTGTCGAAAATATGTGGCAAATAGAAAATTGTGTTGAACTTTTACTGTATGCATTTAAATATGACCATGATTTTTCTGCCAGTTTTAACAAATGCATTGCAATAATTGTCGGTAACATGTCAACATGTATGACGTACAGGACTTGTTTTGTGTCAAGGAAAGTCCCTCTGTCTAGACATTAGAAGCAGCCCACACTCGTTGGTGACTAGTGGCCTGGTGGTTAAGGGGTTGACCCTGCGATCAGAAGGTCATGGGTTCAAAACCCCGGACTGCCAATGGCAGTGTTGAGGTACCCCTGAACAAGGTACCATCCCCACCCACTGCTCCCCAGCTGCGTTGGTGGCTGCCCACTGCCTCTTTTGGTGAGTGGGTTAAGTGCAGAAAAGAGAATTTCACACTGTGTGCTGTACTGTGCTGTGTTGTACAGAGCCACTTTATTTTACTTGTTCATTATACAGGGGATCAACATTCACCAGCTCTGCTTTCTACCAAATGGTAACTGCTTTTCTGTGTGTTTGTTACAGGGCTGTTTCTAATGGTCATGTAAATAATTGTTAGTGATATTTTTGACAATCTATTAAACAAAGAAAAAGAAAAATAGGAAAACATAAAACAACCTTGACCATGAGCAGGAGCTACTGTAACTGGCTGCCTCTTGCTGGGGGCACCAGAAGTGAACTTGTGCCCTCTATTTCTGTGATGCTCTCAAAGCCCCTTTGTACTTGTGGAGAAAGTTCATACTGAACATGATGTTATAATGACCTGTAGATTTCTTGTTTCTCGTTCAGTTTGCAGAGTAATCAGTAAGCCACTTCACTGAGAACATTTTAATTGAGTGTTTTTTGACTGAGCAAATCTAACGGCCCTCATCTGTTCATTAATTGACACTGCTGGTCTTTTTTGGAAGCAAAATGAGCGAGCCAGTCAGCCAGTGTCTCACAGTGCCTTTTCGATGCATTTCAAGTGGACTACCCTCCAGAGCCCACACACACCTATGAGGATGAACAGACTGCGTCTGCATTTGACCCTTATGGCCCTGCTCCCACAGTGGTCACCATGATCACAGACGATGCCTACCCGTACGAAACCACCTCCGAGACATACGACTACGCCAAAGAGGTGACCACCCTGACCACTGAGGTCCCGTATGGAGGGGACGCTTCCCTAGGGGAGGAGGAAGGACCCACTGAGTGCGACTGTGAGCCAGGCGAACCTGGGTTTGCAGGCTTTGCTGGTCCTAAGGTTGGTCATCTACACGTTAACAGCCAAATAAAATGCAATTTAGAATCCTAAATCAATCAAACCACGTTTCTCAGCTTGAAACTGGTTGAAACTCTATATGATAAAATTGTTCATTTTTCTACTTCACAGTTTTATGGCTTTTTAAAAAATTCTTATTCTCATTACCTGATGCATCCGCATACCTGTTTCTTACTTATGCTGAAACTTTATTGTAGTCAATTTGTATTTACATTTACGGCATTTAGCTGACGCTCTTATCCAGAGCGACGTACATCAGTGCTTAAGAAGTCCACAACTGTTTCTTACCTGAAAAACAGCTTAAATCCATGTCAACTATTTAAGTAAGACACTGCAGTCAGAGCATCTATACAACAACTGTAAAAATCCATACAGTTCAGAGTTTGGTTTCTCAATTTTAAATAGGGATCCAGAGGACTCCAAGGAAAGCAGGGATTCCCAGGCCCTCAAGGAAGGGAGGTAAGAGGTTAAAGACAACATAAGCAGCAGTACATTAAACCACCATTTCTAGTATGTCCTAGTAGGTTTTTAATTTTGTCCCAATATTTCCAGGGTTACAAAGGAACCAAAGGTGTTCGAGGCAGAGGAGGAGATACAGGGCCTGTGGTGAGCTGTACTAGCTGCATCAGATCTAATCAAAACACCAACAACAACAGAACACACTTCTTTTACATGGCTAGGGTGTTTACAGTCCTATAAACCTCCTGCCTTCCTTCTCTTTAGGGTGACCCAGGCCTTGATGGAGAGGATGGCGCATCTGGCTTTTCTGGTGCAATAGTGAGTGAGGAATAAAGGTGTCTGGACTTAATATATGTCATACAGTGTCTCTAGTTTGCACTGTAATTTATTTTATATTTTAGGGCTTGCCTGGGCTTCCTGGAGACCCTGGTGAGAGGGGCCAGCTTGGGTTAAAGGTAATGAGTCCTTTTTAAATTGCAGTTATAAAATGACTCCTTTAGCCACAAAGAAAGTCCCTTAGTTTCTTTTTGGCTGGTAGAAACTTCTAAATAAGAGGGACAATAATATGTAGATAAACAAAAAAGTGAAGTGGCACTGTCTCATTTCACTCACACATACATTTACACCCTCATGCCAGTTGCTAAATTAATCTGAAATAGAAGATCGTTTGTATTTTCATAGTTCTGCTGTCACTATTGTTCTAATGTGTGGAAAACCCAACTGTGGGCTATTTGCAATGTAAATGTACATGTTTATGATTCCTGTACTAAAATGGATTATTTCTCATTATGTCATTTCAATACTAAGTGTGTGTGTCTTATAGGGTGAAGTTGGTCTGGGGGGCCCCCTTGGGGGTGTTGGGCTTCCAGGAAAAATAGTGAGTAAACTGATTTACTCTCTGTGAATCCCAATTGGTATTTATTCAGATTTGGATTGTTCAGTTTCCTGACAGTGTCTCACCAGTATTAACAAGCAATGGGTTGTTATTGAGTTGAGTACAGTAATATTCTGTATTATATCATAAAACATTCTACTATAAAAAAAAAAACTCACTATGGTCTACAGTAAACAAGTCCTTGTGACTCAAAATAGCCACAGATGTCCAACTGATTATTGTAAAGAGGAGGAAGTTATGATTTGCCCACATCACCCATGTAGTAACTTCATGGGAGGAAAAGAAAAGAAAAATTATTTTTGATAATACATAATGAAATGTTTCCTTTGCAAATAGGTGTGTAGTGCTTTTAAAAGCATTTAGAAAAAGAGATTTTAACCCGATAAGCTCCCACTTATTCCTTAAACTTAACACATTGTTTTCATTTTTCTTACAGGGCTCAGTTGGTCCAATTGGCCCTCCAGGAACTGCAGGTCGTAAAGGTATTAAGGTAAACCGGCCCCACATTTAAGTATCTTATAAGGCTTTGCTACTCAGAATGAAAACATCTTTACAATGAAAACATTTCCCAGGCTTTGAAATTCTTCTTTTGGTTGGCAGTGTAATAAAAAAAAGCTGATTACATTGTTTACAAATTCTTCTAATCATTAAGTTTAATAACTCCCATAGGGATCTCTAGGAAAAGAAGGGAAACAAGGACCCGAGGGGCGACAGGGGCCAAAGGTGGGTAGAAGCTACGGCTTTTTTACTTCAATATTGACCATATTTTCACAGATGATTGACTGCTGATATAGACTTTCCCTGCATCCTCTATTTCAAGATTGAATTCATCCATGTAGCACAAAACCAGCATCTGTCTCCTTTTATTTACAGGGTCAGATTGGAGCACCTGGCTTCTCTGGAGACGTTGGGGAACAGGGCTACATAGTAAGATAATCGCTATTATGGTTATCTTAGACAGACCTATGTCTTGGTTCTGATATGAAACATTAAATCAGATCACATCACTTTTATCATCACAGCATGTGTCACTGATACACAGTGAGGGAAATGCTTGTGTGCAAAGCTTCACAGAGTAGCAATAGTATGAAAACATACAAACAACATATAGTAGGGTGAAGAAATGTAACAAATAAATATGTGACCCGATCTGCCGTAATGAGTTGGAAGTCTGCGTTCCATTTTACATACGCGCCGATTATGTTGAAACAAATCACAAATATTGATGTTTCTTTTTTGGTCTTATATGAAAGTAAATACTTAAAAAAATTAAGTTAAGTTGCAGCTCTCAAATCTTACAAAAATATGAATTTTCTGATAAGTATTTAATAAATATTTTGAAATAATGGAAGCTTCAGTCTGATTGAATCTATTTTTCTAAGTATCTAAATGCCTGTAGTAAAATGTTGTTGAATACTGGGTGCATCTTTTTGGATGCTATGGATTGTTAAAGATATCAACAAAAAACTGGCAATAAACTTTAAATGCAATTTTCTCGTTGGGAAATGGTGCTGTGCTACCATAATTCAAACGATTGTAACTTGACAACCGTTTAAGATACAACGTTGCCCAATATATCATTTTAAAGTTTATTTTCTCATCTTTTCAATGATGCCAAAACCTCAATTTTGAAATTTGGGTCACTGTGACTCGTTTTGCCAGATCAGGTCAGATATGTACAAATATATACAATACAATTTGTAAATGTGTCAAGGATATGTTGTGCATGTGTGCAGAATACATACAGTGTAAGCATTTCACAATGATGTGTATTTTGCAGGGCTATCCTGGAATACCTGGAAACAGAGGAGTGCCTGGGCCAAAGGTACTCCTAATATCATTTTTGAAAGTGTTGACTTTATAAGTGCCTTATAAATTAAAATCAGTATCACTAATAGTATCAGTATCATTACTTTGATTGGAATTTGTCATGTTTAACCAATTGCAATAATACCTCATTTGAAATGAGAATCAATAGTCTACTAAGTCTTTATTGGGTACTATCTGGGTATAGGAATTAAACCTAAGCATGTCAGTAGAAATAACATTTTCCTATTCTTTATTTATTCCTGTTTAGGGTGTTAAAGGTCTTAGTGGTTTGCCAGGAAGTGATGGGGAGCCTGGTGAAGATGTAAGTTACAGCCAGAAGCTGCTGGGAATTAGTTTTTAGGCATTTTTTTCTGGTACAAACATCCTCCCCCATCCTTTCCAGGGCCCTTCAGGAGTTTCAGGGGTAGGTGGGCCACCGGGGCAATTTGGACCAAAGGTGAGATTAATACAAATGAATATAAATATAATGATTAGCCTCTCTGAGAAATGCATCACTTGTTATGTGGTGAATTCTGAGAAGTTTTATTACTTCACTCCTCTTTCCTAAGGGGATGAAAGGAGATCATGGAGAGAGGGGACGTCCCGGACGACCGGGAGCAAGGGTAAGTCATTGTTTTAACCTGCAGTACAACACAACAAAATCTGCCAGTTAAAACCAATTTAAAAGACTAGTTTCTGTTTCACATTTGTCTGTTAGGCACAGACTTTTAAATTGCAGAAAAAAACTCCCTGGCTCTGTGTTTCTCTTGAGAGTTCTGTCTCTCGGTACTCTCCCGTCCGCATAAAAGGGAATTGTGACTGAAAGTGAAACTACAAGCAGTGTATATTTTTATAGCTCAAACTTCCCTTTCAGAAGTTTAGTATGTGAGGTGTGTGTAAGGTGTGTGTGTGTGAGTGTCGATGGGGGTGTGTGTGAGGGGTGGGGCCTGAGTACAGTTAACCACCTTTGTCTCACTACTCCACAAATCAGCCTCTTCAAAACCTGTCTTTCCAGGACAGTAGGGTTTCTTGTAAGCCATTCCCTTCTGTTGGCATTTTCTGGGATCAATAGGAAAATGAATTAAAGTTCATTGTTTAGTCATTTCACACATTACTTTTTTTATGGGATTAACGTGCTGTAGTCTTTACAAGAAGTCTGGCACACTACTGTTTAACACTTATATTTTTTGTACATATTGTTTACTGTACTTCATTCCAGGGCCCACTAGGGGAGTCCGGAGATTCCGGAATCCCAGGAAAGCCAGGTCCGAAAGGTCTCCAAGGCCAGCCTGTAAGGATCACACCTGACATGTTCTAAGAAACTGACCAGTAAATTCTATTACATAGTCTGACCCTGAGACCTATGTATGGCATGGCAGTTTTTGTCTTTAACAATTCTGTTGGCTTTCTTGCTTATGGGGCTGACTGACAGATTGTCTATTTTGTAGGGTGCCAAAGGGGAAACCGGACCAGATGGCATTAAGGTAACATTTGAATTGGATTTGCTTCAATTTAGACAAACTTTCAGAACACAAATGTGCACAATCATTGTTTGTAAGCATCCCACCATTAGGTGAAATTCCCAGACACTGATGAAGAACTGATCATGTTTGTGTGAACAATAGTCACATGGCAGTACTCATGTTTTTTATTCTCTGTTCAGGGAGAAGTGGGCAGAAAAGGTTCCAAAGGGGGTAAAGGGGAAAAGGTAGGAGGCTGGCAGTTGCGTTCGTGTCTGCTGAGATTTGCATCACAGTTTCTCTTCCCGTTTCTATTACACATGTGGAAACTATTTTAACCTTTACTACTTTCGACACAGGGAAGTTCAGGCTCTCGTGGCGACAAAGGGCAGGTTTGTTATTTAATCACTCTGTATTTTGTTGGCTGACTCTGTCTACTGTAATACAAATTACAAAGAAGCCTAAACATCTAATACGTTATTTGCTTGTCACATTGTCTTTTACGTGTGCAGCAAGGAGAGAAAGGCTATCTCGGCCCTGTTGGTCCTATTGGACGTGTGGGACCTCCTGGTATACCGGGACCCAGAGGTGACCTTGGTCCTGTTGGAGACCAAGGTGTGAAAGGACAGAGTGGGTCAAAGGGAGAGTCAGGTGAACATGTGCGTATCACAGAGCTCACACACACATCCCTGCTCTCTGAGGTCTACAAATATTTATGAAGCAAGGTCAACATTTCAAGCATTTTCCAAATCAAAATTCAAATAAAGTAGTATGACTTATTTTTGATAATGATCCATAATAACCATGAAACCGATAAGTACAATTTGTTTATCTCTTTCCATTTTGTATGCATGAGCGTTTGGGCGTAATACACAACACCAGGCCTCACAGTAGGGTTGAAATAGAAAAAATGCCACATGTAGCATAATGTAATCTTGCTTATCTGTAGTTTATCATTAAGTTCTAAAAGTGAAGTGATCATTCTGTCATACGTGAACAGCACGGAATTCAACCTCTGCATTTAACCCATTCACCAAGTGAAGCAGGGGGCAGCCAGGAACACGGTGCCCAGGGAGCAGTGCGTGGGGACGGTACCTTGCTCAGGGTACCTCAGCTGCGCCTAACAGTCTTGGGAATCGAACCTGGACTTTCCAATCACAGGCGAACGCCCTAACCACTAGGCTACCAGCTGCCCCACACTGTTGTAGTTGTTTCACACATACATTTTTAAGATAAGAAGAGATCAAGCTTAGGTGAGAAATTTGTGTTGTTACAACAGCAAAGAACAAAGGAACAAATTTAGAAGTAGCATAATATGGTACAAAAAACTTTAAAAAGTAGTATATAAATATTATATAAATATAAATATGAAAATGTATAAATATGTGTGTGGATGTGTGTGAATTTTACACAATATTTATGCTGACAATGTAGAGCAGATAAAAATGTTACAGATTTTTTGGTAACTGGGGTGACTGTAAAGCTTAGTCGTTTACTCTTGCACAAATGAAAACTGGCCCTGATTCTGAATGTGTAACCTCAAATTGCCCATGGCTTTAAATAATTTTTTTTTAAAGAGAAAAAAATGCGTTTATCCAGCATTTTATCAATTTGCCCTTAAACCTATAATCGTTTATTCTAATAATTGATGTAGAAAGTTGCCTTTGTTGCACAGTTCCCTGTCAGATGTTAACTTAGCATGTTAAGCATTAGCATGTTTTAACACAAGAAGCCAAATCCCCATCTTTTCAAATGGCTGTGGACACAATGACAATGTATAAAGGCATTTGATGGAGGGTGCTAACTTCTTAAATCTGCTTAAACACAATTTTTATACTACACAAATAGTATTCAAACACAACACAAATGGATGATTAATAGGTGGAGAGTTCTGTGAATCATTTGTCAAGACCTTTGCAGGGTCCCGGGTTGACAGATGAACAGGTTCTGCAGCTGTGTCGAGGTGTGGTGACCGCACAAATATCCCAGTATGCTGCTTCTATTCGGGCTAAGTGTGCACAGGGCTGTCCTGTCAATAACAACACCCTGATTGGACCGCCGGGAATGCAAGGACCCTCTGGATCTCCGGGCAAACCTGTGAGTCCCTAAACACATGTAATTTGACCATTAAGAGGGACACGACATGTTAGTTTTAGAAATCATTAGGTAAAACAAAATACACTGTATGGACAAAAGTATTGGGACATACCTGTTTTTCAGGGTTTGGGCTAGGCCCCTCACACACCAGTGAAGGGCAATCTTAATGCTTCAGAAAGCATTAAGACATTTTGGATAACACCATGTTTCAACTTTGTGGACACAGTTTGGGGAGGAACCTTTTCTATTTCAGCATGACTGTACCCCAGTGCAAAAAGCAAACTCCATAAAGACATGATTGAATTTCAGTGTGGAAAAACTTGACTGGTCCGCACAGAGCCCTGACCTCAACCCCATCCAACACCTTTGTGTTGAAATGGAACGGAAATTGTAAGTCAGGCCTTCTCGTCCAATATCAGTGTCTGAGCTCATACATGCTCTACAGAATGAATGGGCACAAATTCCCACAGAAACACTCAAAAATCTTGTGGAAAGTGTTAAAGCTAGTTATGGTGGGGCTACTCCACATTAAAGTCTATGTAATTGAATACAGTGTCCCTGTTGGTATAATGGTCAGGTTTCCCAGTACTTTTGTCCACATAGCGTATGTATCTTTTTGCATTTCGCCTATCGTTATTGAAAAAAAATATTGGTCTGATATCACTGATCAATATTAAAAGTTCTCTTTTCCTTCCTCCCTTCCTTTATCCGTTTTGCTAAGGGCAAAGCTGGAAAAGCCGGTTCTAAAGGAGCCAGAGGGCCTCAGGGTGTAAGAGGTGTAGAAGGACAGAAAGGAGGGGAGGGAAACAGAGGTACAGTGTGTCTTCCTGAATCTGTATCTTAATAACAATAAATAAAAGCGTAAATCTTAACAATATATTTTTCCACAAAGGTGCAAAAGGTCAGAAAGGACAAAGAGGCAACCCTGGCCAAGGACTCCCAGGCCCTGATGGTCATCAAGGCCTCAGAGGTATCACACATCTAAGAGCCGAGTGCAGGTTTGACAAAATGGCATATTTTAAACTGACTGAACTTTGCTTTTCCCCTTTTAGGGTTACCAGGCCATCCAGCAGAGCCAAGAAATGGACTTGAAGGACCCCCTGGCCCCCGAGGGTTCCCAGGTCCCGTGGGTCAGCCGGGTATGGCTGGAAACGCAGGTGTGCCAGGAGTGTGTGAGGCACGGGACTGTAGCATTCATGCGCCTGTTGTACGAAAAGAGCAGGGCCTGGTAAAGGGTCCTTTGAGTCCCAAAATCTAAGCACAGAGGGGAAGCTGTGTTTTGAATGAAGGCTATTACAGTGATCTGCTCCAGTGTCCTCTTGTGGAGAGAAGAAGAAGAAATACCTGAGCAAAACCTTCATGAGAACTCTGTCAGTCTCATTTTGGCCGTCTGATTCTGCATTTCTAAGCTTTCTCCAAAGAAAACACAAATTCCATGGTTGAATATAACTATGACTAAAACAATAAACCTTTTTGAGTGTGCAAACTCATAAAAGTAAACATGTCTTGTGCCTCTTTAGGTGAGGGACCATGTCTGATTTTGTTTTCAGTATCCGAAAAGCTTTGGGCTCGCTGCAAATAAAGGAGGCATGTAAATAATATTGTAAAGCATTTTATGTACATGTTTTGTGTTCCTAAGTATCATTGTTTAAGATAAACCTATGACTTTTTTCAAACCGAGCCCTGACTTCTTTGGTAACTATGCACATGAGTGTGGAAGATAACAACATATGTCTACCACGAACACATCTTCCAAACCACAGAAAATGACATACAAGAGTTAACACTTGATTATTCTTATGCTTTAATAGTTATTTGATTTTAAAAATTCCCACAATTACTCATCTTTATATGTGTACAGTATATATAAAGACAGAACATTGTAGAGCATCATGCATTCCAAGTTTTGAACTGGGAATGAGGTCATCTGCCATTTTAATAATGAAGCATTATGTAAGAAAAAACAAAAACATCAGGAAGGGGTGTCCTATCCATTACATAGGAATGTATACTATGCTGTTATATTTGTATAAAGCATTTTGAACCATTTCTAATTTGAAAACTTCACATCCATTTGTTATAAACATTAGGGCTGTACACCAAACCCACGATTCTTTTTTTTTTGGGGGGGGGGTGGGGGGGGGGTACAGCTTTGTGGTGATGGACACAGCAGTTCTTTTAGATGTACGGTATCACTAGAACTAGTTCACTAAAAAGATTTGTTCAAAAGATTCGTTCACCGAATCACCGATTCATTCAGTGCTTGTCGAATGGAACAACTTCCTGAACTGATTCACGGCTGAACAATTCAGGCTTTAGTTCAGTTTATGGCTTCCAGGCCTGGGAAACGAGAGTGTTGTGGCTGCGTCGCTTTGACAAACAAGTTTGTAAAAATAAACTGGTTTATAAATCATGTTTTAAGTGTCATGTACTATGGTAACTGTTCTACTCGGTACTCGGCAAAGTGGGCTCAGTGAGTGATCCGTTCACTGAACGTATAGCCCACAGTACAGTCAAGGGTTCACACTAACAACATGCACCGTTCCGCCGCAAATTGTTCCAATGAATCATGCACTGTGGCAATTTAGCAAAGTTATACCTCAACACAACACAGCAGTTGAGTCTCACTCTTCTCATTACTGTCAGCCTAACGTTTTACGTTTGTGTATCTGGAAACTAATCTGTTAAAACAACTGAGAACATCAGTCGCCATGAAAGGGTGTGCCTCAGAGGAAAGTGATTCAGGAGAGTGTAGTTCACGGAGTGATTAATTCAGCCGGCGCGTGCGGTCTCTCCCTCCCATGGCTGCTGCAGGAGCGAATCACTCGAGGCAGCGAATCATCTGAGGAAGTGATTCGGTTCAGTACGTTCCCTTAAAATATTAGTTATTTTGACCGAGTGGTTAATGAACGACACAACACTAGATCAGAATAACTCGGGGAGGTGGAGGGGGCGTGTCGCAGTTCTCCCTTTTCACACCGCGACACGGGTTCGTGGATCGGAGTGTCGCAATTTCGGTTTCGTATCGCATATATATACATTTATACATTATTTTTCATATATTCATATACAGATTTATAGTTATATATCTCCTTTCCTTATTCATAT
>JBBPDE010000006.1:19873003-19896643 GCA_037974605.1 Nannopetersius ansorgii
ACACACACATTATATATATATATATATATAGACAGGGGCAATGCGAAGTGCGAGTGTGCAATTCGTTTCAAGTTGCATAAACTTTATTGGAATTTGAAACTAAGTGTAAAGCAGCTTTATATTACATTTTAGCTAATCTAACCAAACTGAACACCAGTTTTCCCTTGATTTCTTTCACTGTGCAACATAAGAGACATGAGAAATGACCATATTTTGCACTCGGACAGAGTGAAGGGAACAAACTGGAGGATTGAGACAACCCCTCAATCATGGCGGATCATTTAGACGACTTACTGGACGAGGTTGAGGCGAAGTTTTGTAGAAATACGTCGCTGTCTGCTCAAGTTCCATGTAATAAACAAAACCAAGAACATGTCATACAACGGAGAAATAAGGACTGCACTCACAGGTATATGTTCAGCTCAGCTCTGTGCAAGGCTGGGGGTTAGCAGGTCAGGAGCTTTGCTGCTTGGGTAACAACAACCAGCCTGAAGAATGCATCTGGCAGTCCAGCTAAATCTGCCTCACTCTGTGTGATCCAGATATATGTAGCTGTGCTATATGTTTGGAGTGACACACTAAACCCAGCTTTTGGATTTTTATTTGCAGAAGCAACACAAATCAACACGAAGACAAAGACATCGAGGCTGTGCTGCAAGAAATCCTTGATGATGATGAAGATGACCTCAGTTCAGAGGTGAGTAGATGAAGTTTATAGGCTTTCACTGAAAGCCCAAAACTGGACAAAAGTACTGGGACCTCTTAATGATTGAGTCCAGGTGGCCCGTTATTTCCAGTGAAACACAATCTTAATGCTTCGGTCGCTGTACAAAGACATTCTGGACAACGCCAAGGTTGTCCACAGCTACGCATTTCCACAGACCACATCTACGCATTCCCCCGTGTTTATTTATGCAGATTGGTGAGCATAGGCACATGTGTATCTGATCCAGAGCATTCCACTCCACTGGCAGTGCTTTTCTACAGAGATTAAATAAGATGTGTGTGCAGTTTAACACCTGTGCCAGCAGCAGCTTCATTATGAGCTCAATTCACCAATGAAAAGAGGCGTCTCGATGTTTTTCAAGTGAAATGCATTGCTGTTAACTAAGATGAATTGTGTATCCACAGACACCTGCTGCAACAAAGAATCGTGCTAAGGATTCTTGTCCTCAAACAGCTTCGAAGAAGTAAGTGGATAGTACTTATGAAGAGCACAAAACACAGTTTATTGGAAGAAACATCAGTAGATTTGAGATTTTGTTGTTATTCTGTTGCACACCACAGAATCACATTACTGTCTTCCCAAGCCAGTGCCCCAAAATGAAACCAAACTACACCTTATCAAATTAAAAAAGGGAAAATGTAAAGGACTGTAGGCAAAGGCAAACTGGTAATATGGCTGAAGGTGCATTCTTGTGGTCCAAGTCCTTAATCCAGCTGTAGATGGAGATGCTTTGGCCTGGGCCTTGAGGTTTAGAAGCCAACTTGTTAAGGACTGTTGTTAACAAACAGCATTCTGACAGTGGCCTTGTTTTTTGGTCCATTGTAATGTGTAGAGCAATGGAAACAGAATGACCAGAGCAACAGAACCCCTCTCTATCTTCGAAAACCTCCCAAAGACTCTTCTATTCAGAGATGAGCTCTATCTTCTTCCACTACACCTGCATAAAAATTGTAGCACTTAGAACTTTCCTCTGGTTCTAACACTCTCCGGAATGGTCAGTATTACCTGAATTTGTAAGTCACTTTGGATAAAATTGTCTGCCAAATGAATGTCATGTAATGCTACAGGGCTAAAATAATTTGACCTCCTCACTGCTGATTGGTTTGATTTGGGGAAAATAACTTCAGGCATTTGGGGAACAAAGCCTGAAAAAGAATGGTCATTAGTGAACACTCTTTGACAGCTGATTTGCACATGGTTCTATCATACATCACAGAGCACTGCTGGGTTCAGCTGCCTTACTTGTGGTGACACCCTTATGGACACGTGCCTCTTATTGTCAGCTGTGTCTGCTAGAGTTACAAGCTATAAGAGCTATAGACATTTCTGTTTCTGAAGTCTGTGACAGTGCGGATACCTTCTCATACCTGATGAGTCTGTCACATAGTGTAGGCTATAGTATCACTAGATGTAAAACCTGCATCATGTGCCCATAGCAGTGTGCCAACTATCTCATGTGAAACAGGGCAGTAAAAAAAAAGCATACATTATATGGACAAAAGTATTGGGACAGGGCTTAAATTTAGGTGGCCCCTTACTTCTAGTGATGGGCAGTCTTAATGCTTCAGCATATCAAAACATTTTGAACAACAGCATGCTTCCATCTTTGGGGACATATTTTAGGGGAGCATGACTGCATCACAGTTTACAAAGCAAGCACCATAAAGACATGGTTTGATGATTTCGGTGTGAAAGAGCTTGACTGGCTCTAGGTTCTCTCACTGTAATCCACACATTGTGCTGTTCGGTAAATAATAAATGAGTAAGCTCAGGTCTGTCCTTCTGGTTCCTGGTCAAATCACCAGCTCTGTCTGGTTTAAAAGCAAAATGAGAGGTTTGTGTTATTGAGTGTAGTTGACAGTATACTGTATTTAGTTCCTGATAGTGGTTTGTGATGTCAGTAACTTTTTGCCGTCTTCAACCACAATTATTTTCCAGTGCTGATTGCTAAATATCTAAATACCAAGTGGTGGCTGGGTGTCTGCTACGTAAACAAATGTAAGTGAGGATGAAATGAAATGTCATATGAATAATCATAATGATTCCGTTGTCTTTTTTCTTTTATTTTATGCAGCTACATTTCAGGAACGACAGTAGAATGGGCGTTATCAACAACCGTGTCAATATTATTAAGCTCTTGATCATCTTAAAGAAATATGAATGCTGTAGTTGAGCCTAAACTGAGCCAGTATGTAGAATTAATATGGTTCTGAAGGTTAATTTCACTTTAATTTCACTTACAGGTGCTGCCCTGTGTTTCTAGGGGGAAGCTCAATATCAAGTGGTGTTGGAACAAGTATTTCACAAAGGTGAGTGTTATGGAGATGAACTTCTCCCAGGCTACACTTCAGTGAGCCCACTGATGATCGCAACTCTCAGTTCATTTTCATATCGCATCAGAATAATTACACCTAAAGTCTTAACATCCTGTGGAAAGCACCTTGTTGTCCTTGATAATACATGCACATACATGAGGACAGTTGCGTTTGAACACTGCATAAAAAACACCTTTGTGTCTGTCTTTGCAGTATGCACTACAATATTTGAAGTGAAGGTGATCAATCGGTCATACATGAACACACCACTGCACACAGTGTGAACATCACAAAAATTCAACCTATGAATGTGCATTTAACCCATTCAGCAAGGGGCAGCTACGAACACAGCACCCGGGGAGCAGGGCGTGGGGACGGTACCTTGCTCAGGGTACCTCAGCTGTGCCTAGCAGTCTTGGGAATTGAACCTGGACTTTCTGATCACAGGGCGAATGTTTCACTAGGCTACCAGCTGCCAGCTGCCTCACTATGTTTCATGAAACATATATTTCACTATGTTTGGATTTCATTATTACTATAGACACTGCTCAAAACAATTCAAGGAACACTTTTTAACTTCAAGTCAGTTAAACTACTGGGATATGTATCTATGTATCTAGTGGGCCCTGTGTTCACTGCCTGGCACTGTGGAACTCGATTGGCATTTGCCACAGAACACCACATTTGGCAGGTGCACCACTGGCACCCTGCTTTTCACAGATATGTGTAGGTTCACCCTGAGTACACATGATGGATGCAAAAGGGTAAGGACTGGTTTAGTGGTGGGTCAGTGATGAACTAGGAAGGCATATCTATGGGGAAATGCACAGGCTAGACAATGGCACCCCAACACAGTGATGCATTACTCAGTCGCTATCAGCATAGATACCCAGCATTGTTTTTTTCCCCTATGAAGTCTGATGTGTTATATTTTTTGCAGGGTATTTTTCTAATCAAACACTAACGTTTAGGGTAACACTTTACTGAAACACAGTATTTGTACTCTATGCTGTTTGACAGGATTTTTACTGACATAAACAAACATTAAATATTTGTTTAAAAAAAAAAGTAGTTTTTACCCTGTGTAGCAAATCTAGCCTGAAATAGCACCTGATGATCATTCTGGAATTAACATTACACTAGATTATTATAGTATATTATTCACACTACAAGTACCTATTAGTTGATTTGATTCACTTGTTGTAGAAATTAGAAACAGTCTTAATTTTTTTTGCCAATGTAATCTGCCTTGTAGGGTTTGTGACCAACTAAGATGTACATCTTGCGACTTCCGAGTAGCCATGTTTGATGATCATGAGTGGGACCCTTCCTGTGACTATCTGTTCTTCAGGTATGTTCATGTAATATTGGATGATAGTAATCAGCAGAGGGCAGCAGTGGTGCATACAAGCTGAAGTGAATTGGTGGCAAGAAAAAGAAGCTCTGGGCCTTTAGCATAGTCTGCACTAGCCATTTTGTTTCGTATAACAGTGGCTTTTCGTATATTTTGTATTGTTTTCTTTCATAAAGCCACAGTGAGATACACTGTGTTGTCTAAGAAAGAGCACTTTCCAGGATGCTGGAAACAAGCATATGTAATATGTTGGGGGAATGCGATACATCTGCGAAATGCTTTTTCCATTTGGTTTCAGCATCAAACACACAGTGACTCATGTTCACAATCTTGAAATTCGTTTATTCCATTTATACACATCTTTGCGTCACACAGAGAACCAAGCTTTTAACATAATGAGTTTCTTCACAATTTACTTGTGTATGTTTAAATAAGAAATATATTGTAAATATTTATTTACAGTCATGTTCTAGGAAGGAAATTCATGTCATTCAGCTTTCTCAGGCAGTGTGAAGTCTATAGCTCGGAACATTCTGGACTGCATTTTTGAAAAGTTTCACAGCTTGGTACAAATTATTTGAAACATACAACGTTGCAGAGTAGCAGCATCATAACAGCATTATCACTTGCAACAAATAAGCCTTTAGGTTGAATAAATAGAGGAAAATGAAAAATCATTACAAGTGCACTTAGCCTGGAACAAGAATAAATCTCTATTCAAAAAACTGAACAGAGCTAAGAAAAACGACATTTTCTCACTGTGTATATATGTGTGTTTTTTATTGTCTTCTTTCCTGTAGAAACAACATGCCAGATCGTAACAAGCTGAAAGTCAAGCTAAAGAGGAGGCAGGGTGCGCGGGCATATGCCTGCCAGTGCAGCTGGCACTCCTCCCTCACCCTTTCTGAACTAAGGAATATACCACAATTAAAGTGGGTTTGTGGCCAACACAGGGCGTGATGATGTTACTGACCACACTTGCACCAAGCAGCTCCTTTTCATTCTTTTCAGAAGCAATGAAAGAACTGATTCACCCCCTACTTCAGAGAAGATGCTGGCCACATTCTTACAGTCTACTATTAGAGGTTTTCAGATAGAGAACCCAGGTATGTATGGGCTGGGCTACATTTGGTGTTTAATCAGAGATTAGCTTCATGGAGTTATTTGCATTTCAGTTTGTTCATCTTTTACAACGAAAACTGTTTTGCAATTCAACCTTTATTGCAACATCCTGGTGGCATCAAAGTATGGAAAGGTCTTACTAAATGGTTTTAAGGTTTGAACTGCTTTCGCACAAAATGGAACTTCTCTTGGGTCTTTTAGAAGCTTTCTTTCAAAGTTTATCTGATAGACAGTTTATGTAAAGATGTTTTATTGCAGGTCTGACAATCACCAGAATGTATTTGCACCATGTAATGGGAGTCCTCTTTATTTAGACTTTAATTAAATTAATTTATCATCATCTTTGATGGTATTTAGAATTTAACATGTCCATTTTGCCCAACACGTTTAAAACCGCTGTACACTGTGTCAGTTGTTCTTTTGCTCCAATCAACAATACAGATTCCAAAGAATATAGTAAAGATAAAGAGTAAAGATGAACAAACATTGTATTTCGAATGAAAGTAAATGTGCAGTGTCTCATGACCAGGACATCTGGAGATGTAATAAATAAAATGCTATAAGTTTCTGAGAATGTTTGAGTTGTAGGTTGTAAGTGTCACTTGCCTAGTGATTAAAAAATGCTTCAGCATTCACCAGTTTGTGACGTCATCATAGTCACTGGTTGAAGAGGACTGGCCGTTCTCCTCGTCTAGGTTTGGTACGTTTTCGTAATCTTCACCAGATGATGTGCTACTGTCATCTAGAGAGAGGATAAACAATTACTTTTGAATAAAAACACTCTGGACTCCCTTCCTAATGATTGTGTGTATGAGAGTTTTAGCTGCACTCATTGCAAACAGGTGTAAATGAAGTACATAGCTATGCAATTTACTTAGACAAATGATGGGACTGAAAAGCCCAGTGTGGCATTGTCACAAAATCAGTTTATGAAATCTGTTGATGCTTTTTTCATACAATAAAAGCACCTAAGAACAACAGCAGCTCAGCCATGAAGGATCAGACCATGTACACTTACAGGTACACTTCCAGACTGCCTTTTGGAGTTACATTAGCACACAAAACTATGGAAACATGTTCTTTGATGTGATAAATCACAGTTTACTCTCTGGCAATCTGATGGATGGGTTTGACAGATGCCAAGAGAACACAGCACCTACCAGAATTTTGTGGTTTGGTGGAGGCTGTTATAGCTGCAAAGTGAGGGTCACCTCCACATTAATGCCTTTTGTTTTGGTGTGGGATGATCATAAAGGTCATTCAGGTGTGACGGTCAGGTGCACAAATACGTTTGATACATTTTTATAGTGTAATAATAAATTCTAATGTAATATGAAGCCCTGCCACATGACTGAGCCAGCTGAATAAAGATATAGAGATGGTTCCTATATCTTTATTTGAACGGTTCCACCTAAGAAGTACCTTGATCTAGTGCGATTGGTTTATGAAGAAATCCTGTTGGTTGAGGAATGTGGTGATTCAGGGGGTTCTGCTCAGGATGTGATTGGCTCCCGTCCACTTTCAGACACAAAAGAAGACGCTTCATGTTATTGAATAGCATTGTTTGAGTTCTTCTCAGTGTACTCCACAACACACAGACTATTATCAAAATAATGGTACCGAACAAGATTCTTTGGGGTAATGCCATAGAAGAACCTTAAGTGTTTCTTGAACGAATGCTTGAGTGATTTCAACTGACTGACTTTTTCCCACTTAGCTATTCTCTGCCTCAACACAACAGATCCAGCTCATCAGGTACCTATTAAGCCCTAAATGACTTGGAATCAGGTGAGTTGGGACAGGCATTAGTTACTGTGTAGTGCACAGGTTCCATAGGAAAAGTATTCTGGCATCACTACAAAGAGAGCGTATCTTTAAAGAATGTAAGTTCAGTTTAGGCTGCAAAGTTGAAGAACATTTGAGCTCACATGTCTGGACAAAGGCTTCAGCCTCCATGCCTAAGTTTTCATAGCATTCACCAGAAGATGTACTGTCTGAATCACTGGCATCATCTGCACCACAAAAGAAAGTGTTATTTCAGTTTTCTATGTCTGGCTCTTTGATTTTAACAATATTACCAACTGATTCAACAAATATATGTATAATGGGGATGTTTCTGAATCATTTATAGACTGGGTTAATTAAGTAATTCAGAGCTTTTTGATGTGAAATGGAGCGCATTGGATACTCTACAATTCCCGAATTTCACTAGAATGGAGCATTTTACATCAAACCACTTTGGGTGGCTTTGTTTCCATGTGACCATTTAATTATACAGAGGTTTTGAAAATTCTTTTCAATTCCACATTTACTTACGATTTATTTTAGCTGGCGGACTGATGTTGGACGGATGTCCCATCGGTAGTGACTGCTCACGGTAAAACTGGTTAACATCTAGTGGGGAAATAAAAGTAATGTGGAAATCTTTATTTCAAAGGTCATCTGATGTTTTGGGCAGTTTGCTGATTTGAGTGTTGGTTCCATCAGCTGACCTGGATTGAAAAATTTCTCCCGTTCAGCTTCTGTGTTTTCGTAACATTCTCCTGAAGATGTGCTCTCCGAATCAAGGACATCACCTATACAGCACATTGAAAGGAGTCATGGAAGTGCTGTCAACAGACTCATCAACAGACTCACTCATTTTAACAACATTAGTGACATAATACATTAAACAAATATGTGTATAATGGGGATATTTTTGCAAAATGTATAGGCTGGGTTGTTAATGAAGTCATTGAGAGTGCTTTGGTATGAAATGGGCTTTGTAGATAAACTGACTCCGATTTCTTCACAGTTTCGTTGACGAAGCTGGGTTATAATATGACTTTTTAATTTACTATCTAAAACCACCAGTGGGACTACACATCTGAGTTTTGTATGTAATGTTAATGGTAAAATAGCTGTAACTTTTTTTGTGAATGGTTTTGTATTGCACCTCTCCACTCTGCACCTGGCGCCCTCCCATAAAATCTTACCTCAGGTATCAGGCAACATATTTATAACCATTTTATGTGATAATTTTCTGTAAGATCCCTTTTAAAAGTATTAAACACTTTGGATAACCTGGCTCCTATCACAGACACTGTGTACAATTCTTAAGTTTCACTAGAATGGAGCATTTCACATCAATCCACTCTGGGTGACTTTATCATGCAACCATTTAATTATACAGAGGTTTTGAAAAGTCTTTTCAATTCCACATTTACTTACGGTTTATTTTGTCTGATGGACTGATGTTGGATGCATGTCCCATTGGTAGTGACTGCTCTCGATAAAACTGGCTAACATCTAGTAGGGAAATAAAAGTAATGTGGAATTCTTTATTTCAAATATTGTCTGATGTTTTGGGCAGTTTGCTGATTTGAGTGTCGGTTCCATCAGCTGACCTGGATTGAAAAATTTCTCCCGTTCAGCTTCTGTGTTTTCGTAACATTCTCCTGAAGATGTGCTCTCCGAATCAATGACATCACCTATAGACAAATGATGGGAGCAGAACTCTAAGGAATTTACTACATAGTGATATTTGAGTACATGCAAAATTGCAGTAACATAATTCCAAAGGGGTAAATATGAGTGCTTACAGCTTATTGTGTTTTTGAGAGGTTTTTCATCCTTGCATATAGTTCCTTCAGCTTGATTGCACTCACCAACCACAGGTGCATCGTCCAAGACTGTAAGGTCAACAGGTTTTGTCAGTATGTGTTTAAGTTCAGCCTTGACTTTCCAAACAATGACGATTCCACTGACTTACAAAGTATAATCTGCAGCCAGCTCTTTAGTGTCATAGCACAGTAGTATGACAAATGAAGATGGAGCATTAATTTATTTGAGGTATACTCTATTACTGAGTTTATATTATTTGTTTGTTAAGAAGATTTTAGCAGCTTACTGTGCATGTCATTTGCATGAGCAGGCATCTGGGGATCAAAGTAGTAATTGGAGTCACTTGAGGTTTCAGAATCTTGCAGTGACGGACTCCTGGCTTCAGGTCTACCTGTTATCCAGAGGGCAGAGTAAGTCTCATTTATTTCAGTTATCCGATAATTACAGACCAGCAATGTAAAAGACCACTGTTATTTTTCAGCCTTTTTCATATGTTCTATTCAACCTACAAAGAAACAACTTTACTTAACACACGCTGTAATTAAAAATGAATGGGAAGCTTCAGTTCTTGCGCATTGGCTTTTATTATAAGTTTGTTTTGAGTCAGTCATTTTTTCTGTTCTTTGAATAAGTGCAGTGAATTACTGTTCATGGTAAATTATCGTATGGTACAGACCTGTAGAATGGAGATTAGATTAACAAGAATATTTATGTAATTAAGGCCAAATCAGTTATTATTCTCAGATAGTTGTTTTGTTTCTTCAATACACTGTATATACATACTATATGGACAAAGATATTCGGATGCCTGAACATTACACCAACGGGGACTTTGACATTGCATTCAAATACATAGACTTTAATAAGATGCTGGTCCCCCTTTGCAGCAAGAACAGCTTCCACTCTTTCTGGAAGATTTTAGAGTGTTTCTGTGGGGAATCTGTGTCCATTCCCTCTGTAAAGCATTTATGGTGTTAAGCACTGATGCTGGATGAGAAGGCCTGGCTTGCATTCTCCATTCAGGCCAGTCAGATTCTTCCACACCAAACTCATTCAATCATATATTTATGGAGCTTGCTTTGTGCACTGTGGCACAGTCATGCTGGAATAGAAAAGGTTCTTCCCCAAACTGTGTCCATAAAGTTGGAAGCATAGTGTTATTCAAAATGAAGCATTAAGATGGAAATAAGGGGCATAGCCCAAAACCCCTAAAAAAAAAAAATGTCCCAATACTTTTGTCCATTTAACAACAAAAATGCAGTACATCTTTTAGGAAGAAAGAAAGCACTCATGAAGGGTGTTCATATAACTATTATATACAGACCATACAGGGACGGTTGTGCAATGATGGCATGTGCAGTAACAACTTGGAGGGTGTTTATGTCCCCATCTTCCCTTGTCTGTGAGTCATGATCCAATTGGTGAATCACATGTGCTGTAAACACACAATATGAAATGCACTTGAGAGGACTTGCATTTGCAAATGCAGAGCAAAGGCATTGAATGTTTGAAAAATTGCATGAACTTTCAAAAGCTCTCTTGTAAAGGAGAAATAAACAGCATTACTTTTTCCACAATATGCTCAATTTGAATATCAAGTAAACTCCCTGTAGCAGGATTTCATAATGGCATGTAAATGATTCCATGATTTAAGTGATTTTCCTGGGTTTTGAGACAGCCTAAATATATCTAATCTGAATTATGTCACTCTGTTCATTTTTTATCTCATGTGTATGACAATTAAGACAGCACAATCTAATAGGCAATTTAGTGTTTTAGCTTTTCCGTTATTTTTTAAACCGTTATTTCCACAATAAATATCATTCTGCTGAGCACCAGTTGCTAAGAAATGACTCACTTTACACTGCATTTAACTGTCATTTCCATATGTTAACGCATACAAAACACAAAATTTAGATAACTTTGATTATATTCTGCATTGCAGCCTGTTTGGTCAGATTCTGAAGAATAGTGTGACAGTAGGTCTACATGAAATTCCAAAGCTGTTGTTGCCCCTGAGTAAACTTTTTGGTCAACTAACATTGATTCTGGATGCATCATCATCATGAGAACTGTGCACTGGGAGCTTCCTCAAATGGATTTCCTTGATCTCCTCCACCACCCTACAATGATAACACTGACATCTTCTTAACACCTATTTCCACTTAACAAATACAGTGGGGGATATAATTATTTGATCCCCAGCAGAATTTGTAAGTTTGCTGACTTACAAAAAATGAACAGTCTCTAATTTATGAGGTGAAAATAAATGTGTGAAATAAATATTTGATACCCAAGCAAAACATGACTTAGCACTGGGTGGAGAAACCCTTGTTGGAAAGCCCAGCAGTGACATTTGTTGTAGTCGGTCAACAGGTTTGCACACATCTCAGGAGGGACTTTGGTTAAACTCTCTCAATCCTTTCTTGGCTGCTGCTTTGCAACTTGAAGCTCCAGCTCCTTGCTAGGTCACTCCAGGACCTTCTTGTGCTTCTTGTTTAGCCACTCCTTTGTTGCTATGGCCATATGTTTTGGGTCATTATCATGCTGGAAGTCCATCCACAGTCCATCTTCAGGTTCTCGTCCAAGATTTTATGGTACATGTCCCCATCAATTGGCCCCTAAATATGGTGAAGTCATCCTGTACCTGGATGGTGGGTCGTACTCAGCATTTCTCCTCCTCCTAACACGGTGGGTCGAGTTGATGCCAAAGAGTCAATTCACAAAAAAACTGCAGGCCCTGACAACATACCAGGGTGTTTACTCAGGGATGCATGTCTTTACAGACATCTATAACACCTCCCTGAACCGAGCCACCACCCCCTCGGGCTTCAAGACCGCAACTATCAAATCGCTGTCAAAGAAGTCACAAGCATCAACATTCAGGTTGCTGCTGCCCTATAGCACTCACTCCCATGGTGATAAAGTGCTTTCAAATGTTGACCAAGGACCATATAACATCTGGATTCCCTGCAATGTTTGACCCATTTTGGTTTTCATACTGTGCTAACCACTCCACCAGTGATGACATATTAGGAGCACTTCCTCTTGACTCTGGCCTATCTTGAGAATAAGAACAGTTTCTCTTTGTTGACTTCAGCTCAATCAGCCCCAGCACTTGATATAAAAACTGTGCGACAATACGTGTTTGGGAAACACCTCTGAGACCATCAACACTGAGTTTTGAGCCCTCTGTTGTTCATCTTGTGACTGTGGTGCCAAGTATTCAAACCACATCATCTAGTTCACAAGTGACATAACAGTCGTGGGCCCCAGCAACAACGACAACTTGGCCTACAGAGACGATGTGAACTGAATGCCAACAAGACAAAGGACGTCAGTGTTGATTTCAGAAGGAAGCACATGGCGCATACTCCACTTATAATCCATGACAACAGTGTGGAGTCAGTTTGATGCACATCACAAATTAGCTGAAATGGAGTAAAAACACAACCTCCACCATCCGGCCACCAAGATTGTCAGAGACCCCACCCACCCTGTCCATGGAATGTTCATACTTCTGCCTCCTGGCAAATGCTACCACTGCAGCTTCTGAGCACACATGCAGACTGACTGAACACAAATATTCTGAACTCTTCTGCAATTCCTTGAGCATTAATGAAACCATTGTGAAAACACTGTGCAATATTTCTTATCTTAGTTTCTCTATAGGCCATACATATATATTTTTTGTCTCTATGTGCTCTCGGTTGTGCATACCTGTTTATGTTTGCACACTGGGCCTATGGAAACACAGTTTTGTTCAGCTGTGTACTCCTTGTTGAGGTTTGGCTTAGACTATACAACAAGGTTTGGGCTCTGCTACCAATGTTCCAATGAAGGTTAATGTTAATGCTACAACCTGTAGATAACATCTAACTTTGTATTTCAAAGAGTTTAGCAACTGAATGTGTACTCCGCACAGCCTCAAAGAAATACTTTTGTAGATTGCCACATGTAGGTCAGATGTGTTTTGTCAAATGTATTTTTATAAAATTTTAGTGATGTAACATGTAAGATTTCTGTGCTAGTAAACTGTTTAATCTTCTTTGAGGTTGCTGCAATAAATGTTTAATCTATGGACAAATGTATTTACAGAGAGTATATCAGGGAGAAACTTAAATGGATAGCAGCCCTGCTAGGGTCTTTTTGGTTACACAGGAAGGTCTGGTGGACCAATTGCATTTTGAGACTTTTAATTCATCATATTTAAACCTTTTTTGTTAAAATTCTCAGCAGAGAGACTACTTCATCCCATTTGCGTATGATATAAACAAAACATGTTAAATTTGTTCCCTTTTCCTTTGTTAAATCGTAGACTTTTTAAACAAAATATTTATGTTCCACACAGTTTGAAAACAGGTCCCACAGACCAAAAGGGTTAAGTAATTTAAGTAATTCAAGTAATTTTGGACCATTTGAACTTTTAAATGAATGCAAAGCAATACTAATGTGTTGTGGCCAAAGCTGGGTATATTTTTTAAAGGAATGATGGCTCTAAGAAACAAAAAACTGTCTGAAGGTTTCCTGACAGTGACCATTTTGATGCCAAACATATCGATATGTGAAAAAAGACAACGTAATTCAGATTAAATTTTCACAATCCAGTTCGAACCATGAAGCTGTCATAAAGTGTGGTAGCTTCAGCTTGAAACCAAAGTCTAAAATAAACTGCTGTGACAAGCACAAAAGGAGAGCAGTGGAATTTGTGGGCAGGTTGTCTGTTTTTTTCTGTTTGTTAACCGTGTCTTTGGCTGCAGCACTGAAATCTTTTTAAAAGGTGGGTAGTGTGATGAAAAAGTGAATTATTTTTTACCGTTTGAACAATGATGCACTATTTATTTTCACATTTTAGATATACTGATGCTACACTGCAGGTAAAATGAAAATCCATATTAATTATAAATCCATATACTGTCTGCAAATACACACACCTAGTGTGATGAATGAATAATTGTCTGACTGGGTATTTTTTGTATGTTATTATATAATTTACATTCACAATGGTATACAATGTCTGTGGTTAAGTTAGATGTGTTATTACATTTTTTTTCCTTCCTTTATATTTTACGTTTTCAATATGTGAAACTCAGCAAATAAATAAAAATTATTCACATAAATTAGGTTTTCAGTGTGTTTCAGGTATAGAACGTATTGTTACTTATGAAATCAACAGCTGTATGAGGATGTTGTATATACTTGCCACATTTTCAAGCTTTTAGTTTTCTAGTAATTTTTTGACCATTTTAACCATTAAATGAATGAATACTATTAATTTAAAGTGATTGAGGGTATATTTTATTAACAGGATGACTAAAAGATCCCTGACAGGGTCCATGTTGATGCCATGGTTAATGATAGGTTAAAAATTCAGGTTAAATGTCCACAAACCACGAAGTCAAAAAGTGCATAAACTGCTGTCTTCTACTTTGACCTGCTCCCGATTAGAGGTTGGTGCAGCAGATCAACATTTCCCTCTATCCTCTGCGTCTTCCTCTCTAACACTAACTGCCTGCATAACCTCACTCACCACCTCCATAAACCCCCTACTAGTCCTTCCTCTTCTCCAAAAATAAACTGCTGCAACAAGCACAAAAGCAGAGCAGTGGAATTTGTGGGCAGGTTGTCTGCATTAAAAATGTAGCATGAATATATGCTTTTTGAACAATTCCGCACTTTTTATTTTCACATTTTAGATGTTTTTAGAAATACTGACGCTATATTGTAAAAAAAACCCTTCATATTAATTATAAATCCATAAATTGTCTGATATCATGATGTCTACAAATAAGCACACTTATTGGGACGTGATTAACAAACTACGTATTTTTTGCATGTAAATATATAATTTATATTTACAGGTGTAAATAAACGTCTGTGGTTAAATTACATATTTTATTGATTTTCTAAGTGAAAATAAGTGAACATCTATGGAGAGTCTGTTATGGCACATTTTTTTCCTATATTTTATTTCATTCTTTTATTAAACTCAAATAAGGCTTTCAGTGTGTTCCTGGTAGAGAACTTATTTTCACTTATGAAATCAACAGCTGTATGTTGTTTAACCTGAGGACACATATAAGGATGTTGGATATACTTACCATGTCTTCCTTTGTAGTGTTTGCAAAGAGCAGCATTTGATAACAGGACTAAGAGAAGAACTACAGACAAAACTATACAGCCCCACACTGGTGCTGACAGCGTGCTGCTGCTGTCCTCAACCACCAACTCTGTTACAAAAGCTGAAGAAAAACAGAAGAATACATCATTCAGATGACCCTGAGTTTAACAACATGCACAATACATGTTTCACACTTCACAGCATCTTACTCTTTGCACTGATTAATGGAAGTTTTTAGTTTTTCACTGTTTTTTGAGTGTAGGCCTTACCTGTGGTCCAGTTTGTTAGCGGTTCAGTAATGTTGCTTAGGGTAACTGCAACTGTGGCACTTCCTATTTGAGGGGAAATAATTACAATTATAATTGAACAAACTGACCCAATTAATTCAAGCACAGATATCTGTGTTTTTTTTTGGTAGTCCACAGTCAAAAGCATCAAGGTAGACATTCTTTTATAGCCTTTGCTGATTCAGGATTAGGGGGTAATGGCTAATACTGACTACTGACCCTATATTTCAAACTCTGGCAGGAAAAAAATTCAGCCTGAAAAATAAACATTAAACCTAATATTGTTTTTACACATTAACAGTATCACTCATTTCACAGTCAATTTGAACTTAAAGGCTTGACTCACTGCAAATGACATCGTAGCACGTGCCACCATATTAACATTTCTCATGATGAGAATAATATCATTTAGCACTGATACTTATAAACTTACCTTATCAGTGAAATGATCTTAATTCAGATCTTAACTGGCAGATCATTATTTCATTTTTAATGTTCCAAGAACGATTATTGACCAATGCAGATACGATCATTTTGTTTAATAAAAATGTGAAAATAATAGTAAAAATAATAATGTTCAAAAAATTATGTTTTCTAAACGTGTATCACATGTTAGCCAGAATTAAACATATTCTGTAGGGAGTAGAGCTATTAGCATACAGTGGGGGACAATCAGCATGATGGGTGGGTAAAATCTAAATAGAGCCACTCACACCATACTACTGTCAAATACTGACACCATAATCAGTGCCGACGTGAGACATTTAGTTGACATGGGCGCTCTCAGCTGCAGCCCAGGCTTTTTTTGGTGGGGGGGTGACATAAGATTGTATTGACTTAGGATGGGAGGATGATTTTATGGGGGGGCTTCTGAATTGGTCATGTTTCACCTGTTTGCCTTGCAAATCAAGCAACTACCTAGAATGCAATGATCCAGAGGTGTTGATCAAATTTACAGTATACTGTTCCAATGATGTTGGGGGGCACCAGACAGCCCTTCCTTAAGCACCGTCCTAACAACTGCTTAGTTCACCTGTATGGACCTTCCCTATAACTGACAGAAAGATCCAATTTCTCATACGCACCTCACCATTAACCCCACTTACACACAAACCCTGACATCGATTTATTGATAACGCCTAATCTCTCTGATAACAATCTCCTTCACAACCTGAAACCGGATTTATTCATTACTTACCCTTTTCAAATCTTTAATAGGCAGTCTAATGTAAACGTTTCTGTCTTTTTGTTTGTATTAGCTTTGATTCTTTGAGTGTGCCTGCACCATACCTGAACACACCACTCCAGCATCCTCTTTATGGCCACAGTAGTTGCTGTCTGTGTGCTCCCGAGTTCCGCACTCCCAGAGGTTGCGCTCTGCTCCAGTGCAGTTGAGTTTGCTGATATGAATGGACCCTTTTCCTGGGACAAAATCTCCAGCCTCACCCATCACCCTTAGAGCAGTTCCACAGTCCAGCTGGGCACACACCACATTTCCTGCTCTTAAGTTCCATTCATCATCACACACTGTTCCCCACTCACCACCATGAAGCAGCTCCACTCGTCCTGCACAGTCATCAAGACCTGCAGCCAAGCGGACAACCTGGTGTTCTGAGGGACAGACACAAAAAGGTTATTTCTAGAACAAATCTTGCCTGTACTTTGCTCACAAATTCATTGTTTCATGTTTCCTGTTGTCATGTTGGGCAGGCTTTACAAAATGCTTCCACATGCTAAAACTTTACTTGCACCGTTGACATAATCATGTCAAAAACATGTCACAGCAGATGTCATATACTGTCATGAACTGTCATGACAGTTCATGTCATGTACATGTTTTGACATAAAGCATATATTTTTAATGTCCTGACATAATAACATATATTACAGACATTTCAAATGTGCCCCTAAAAGCCAAAAAAATAATTTGAGACCAACAGCACACAACTACATTGGTGTATTTTGACAAGATGAATGTAGTTTTTTCCAGCATTCCAAAAAACATGTCCAACGTTTTCTAAGAATGGATGCTTTTGTGGGCTGAACATGGTCAGTTGCTAACATAGAACTGCTGTCTGACAACTTACCACACACAATCTCTGTCACTTGGGAGCTTTCGGCTGGTGCAGCTTCCGTGCAGTTGAGCACTGAGAAGTTTCCAAAGCAGTTGATCAGGGAGGTCTGAACAGGCACTGTCTCATTATCCTTATACAGACTTCCACAGCCCTGGTTATTGCAGACTTGCTCTGCCAGGTCTTTTTTTTTTTCATTCGTGCTTAACTGATTCAGGATGACAGCCTCCCAACTGCCATTCTTAAGAGTCCCCAGCGTTCCAGAGCAAGTCTTGGAGAGGCTAGGTGTGTACAGTCCTCCTTCAGCACATAAAGAGAGGGATTTAAATTAATCATGGTTTGCAGTCACTAAGTGCAGAAGTGTATGCCATCACATGTTTAAACACCATCCTGTGTTTGTGTGGGTTTTTGACATGAGCTTGCGTTTCCTCACACAGTATAAAACTTGTACATTGGGAGAATTGGACCTGTGAATTTAGACCAGTGCAATGGAACAATGATCACCAACCCTCCTGGAGATTCATTATCCTGCAGATGGCTCCGACCCAAATACACTATTTGGACAAAAGTATTGGGACGCATGACAATTACACCAACATGGAGTTTCATAACATTGCATTCAAAAACATTTAATATGAAGTTGGTCCCCCTTTGCAGTTAGAATAGCTTCCACTCTTGGCAGTATGGCATTGTCCAAAATATCTTGGTATGCTGAAGCATTAAGATTGCCCTTCACTGGAAGTCCATATAGTGTGTAACACAACTGAACTAAATAAGAATATCTACATAATGGTATTGTGTGATTAGGCAGTCCTAGTTTGGGGGTGATGTTTGAAAAAAAAGAACATAATTAAAGATGACAAAAGATGACAGTGGGAACAGTGGGACTAATTAACTGATTAGTCATTGTATTTATAAAACACTTTCCTTTGCTGATAGTCAGAACTTTTTATAATGCACTCAATAGGTTCTTAAAATAGAGTTAATTTCTATGCTAAGCTGCAAGAGTAAAGTGCAGCACAGCCACATCCCGTGAGTCACTTCCTGTGGAAATGTCAAACTGTGGCATGGAGGACACTGGGGAAGACTGTATTTTTTAAAGGCTTACAGCTCTGAGAGCACATCAACAACAATTGTGGTTTGAATTCGAGCTCATGAAATTCTTCACTTTCTCATACAAGCTGCTGAGGCAGAGATTCCTGTTAAGCAATTTGGGAATATATTCTTGAGAAATAGATATATAAACATTTCCTTTTAATATGGTTTAAAAAGAGATCACTTTTTCACTGCACTCTCACAACACTGCTAACAGAATTTTTAAACAATGTCTTGGAAAAAACATTCCCTAATGAGCCTTTCAATGGAAGATGCTTTAAATATGATATGTGACCGAGAAGGAGCTTATTAAGTTTAGAGTCTTCATGTTAAAGTCGAATACAAATTGCATGATTGCTTAAAGTCCTGAATTACTTATGTTTGTAGGTAGCAATGAGAGTAGTTGTTTTTGCATTCACAGTAAATTTGGCATTTATGTTTATATTAATTATTGTCCTGTGATATTAATTATTGTCCTATTTGATTGCACATTGGACCCCCTTTTTTCTATTTCATCTACTTTTGTTCTTCCTGTGTGATGTTATGTACCAAGCGCTGCGTGATTTTACAGTGACATTGTCCTGATGTGGCTGACTGCTGCTTACAATGTTGACTTGAACCTGATGGTAACAGCGATATGAGCTTTGCAGGCTCAAACAAAAATAATTAAATCACTTGCTCTGTTCCCCTGCATACTTACTGATAGAAGATAAGGTGACAATAAAGAGAAATGGAGGATGTGCTATTTCATATTTCCTGGTTGTATATGCTGTGTGTTAAAAAGTTTTTGGCATATAATCTTTTGCAATTTGTGTTTTCAAGTACATATGTCAGTAAATGAATATTGTTTCACGTTGAATTAAAAAGAAGAGGTACAGGTTCCCACCATATGCAATAGATGTGTATATGATGTACCTCAAGTAAGGTGCGTTATATGTTTACAGTTAAATGGCATGATTAAAATACAAAATTCACAATTAATGAATTTAACATACTGGCATTACAAAGCATACATTTCGGCCTCTGCCGAAAATATGACACATTTTAGATTTGATGTTTTATGTAAAACCAGCCAATAATAGAGATTGAATAATAAGTGCTATATTTGAAATGATAAAACACTTTTACCATTTGCGGAATTATATTGTTTTAGTTGTATTAGTGTTGTCGGTTTTGGGTATTAATATGGTCTTGTCTGGAAATTAAACAATATGAAATCGACATTATATGCAGAGCATTTTGAGATGATTTAGAACTGTCAACAGTAGAGAAATACTATGAATAAATTTGGATTTTTTCAACTGTACTTAAGCTTAGCCAAATTGTTTAAATTAACAAACCATTCCTGTTTAGCATGCTTGTCTAGATTTTTTGTGGATTTACGACACTTTTAAGAGTTTGCGTTATTGTGACTGAGACAACTACAAATGACCATACATGAATAGAAGCTGAGTCTGGAAAACAGAGAATATTTATGAGTGGTTAACTGATTTACAGGGCTGGTGTTCAGCACTGTAACGGATGCCATGTTTTCAAATTTAAAATGGATAAATGAAAAAATATGTGAAAAATGCTGAAAAATGTATGAAAAATGGTCAAATGGATCAGCAAGTGCAACCGGAGCATTCTATGTGGTGCTGCTTTCTATCTCTAAAAGAAGATGCCTTCTCTTTATTGTTGGATGAGCTGCGATTGTGTCTAAGTGAATGTAAGTGTTCAAAATGGAATACCTGTTCGTATTGGAAAAGCCGTAGCTTAACAATAAAAGGTGACTTCAGTGTGAAGTATATTCCTAATAATAGTTTTTTTCTCCCCACAGATGGATAGTAATTTGTAGTGATTTTTTAAAATAAAAATCTCTGATTCCACATCTTTGTTAGATCATATTCTTTGTGTTTTAAATAACTGAGAAATTTTGTTACAAAAGACTCGACCCTATAAAACATGAATTTTAGAGAATAAAACAATCCTGTTTATGAGCGAGTATTCATCCTCAGTCAAAATGCACACAGACTACTGTAGCATCGTAAGGTGCCTTTGCATTGTTCTTTTGTCAGTGAACACTTTTTTGTTTTAGGTTCCAAGCTGTATCACTAAAACAGTGATGAGCACTTGGAGTGACATGAATATTAAAAATTTTACATGAATGCTATACTGGTTGAGCACTGACTGTGCACTCTGTCATGACTGCCATTTAATTCTAAAATTTACAACCATATTTTTTATTCTTTTTTTTAATAGTACGAAATATTTGCATGTGGTTTGAATAAACAGTTAAACACAAAGGTGTGGTATTTCGATGCGACAAAGTGTCGAAAATGTTATTTTCATAAGGCTGTTGAAATTGCGCATTGTTCAGAAAAGGTTTTATCTTGCTTTCTTTGAAGTGTACACATTTGAATTCGTTTTGGGTTTATATATATTTCTCAATATATAATATAATATATAATATAATATCTCAATATATATTTCAGTTCATCTCACTACAGTAGTTTTAATTAGAAAATCTGTTTCTCACTTCCATATATTTACAAACTTTACATTTAGTTTCATAGGTGGCACTGAATAATTCATAGAACTTGCTGTATAATAAGCTTTAAGAATAATAACTGAAAAAATTAACCTAGAGTTTAAAGGGTTAAATGATTGACAGATCATTGCTGTCCTTTCCAAATAAATGAAAATAAAATAAAAACAATAAAAACTAAAACACAAGGTAACTTCTCCAAAATGGTAACTTCATGGGAGATTGCAAAAAAACATTATTTACCTACCGGTATAATGCAAGCGTGCAAGGTAATGTAATGTATAATGCTAGTTAATGAATAATAATATTATGTATGTTAATGTAAAGAGTGTCAAGTATAGTTATTGGTGTTGATTGATATGTATCATGAGAGCATCCGCCAATGTAAAGGGCTGCTATGTTCAAAAGATGAAAACTGAAAAAGAAAGGTTTTCTTTGGACAGGGCTGTATGGTTATTAATATGTCTCACCTGATTCTAGTCTCTAGGTAGGCAAGGTAGCTTCTGTAGCTCAGGCTAAAACAGCATTCTACTTATTCTCAAGACAAATTAGGCAAACATAGTCGATCAGTGGATGTAATAACAACTTGGTTTCACATACACTTGAAGGACTTCTGAAAATGTTTCAACATCGTTTACTTTTATATTTAAGACTCCAGATTATTGTAATTCATGTTTCTAGCTCCAACAAAACACCCATCGTCTCTTTACTAGCAGTGAATCAGTTTGAGACCAGCAACTAGACTGTATGCTTTAACGTAAACATTGCATTTACTTTCAGAACGTTTGATAAACTTTTGATATAGCACTTTGATTAAGTTACATCTACTAACAGGTTTTAACTGAAGAAAGCACTTTATCCTTAGAGTATAGTGGCACATAAGTTCAGAGGTGAAATGTCTGTAGTTCCGACACAACACCCATCGTGTTTAGTAGTAGTAAATAGGTTGCAAATTGAAGCAATTTCAAATGTTTTGATTCAAGAGCAACAACAAGAACGTACACGGTAACTTTAAACATCGTGTTCAAGCCAACAAGTTGGGAAAGCAACTGCTTTTTATACATTTCAAGTTATGTCTTTAAACGGGTTTTAACTTCAGAAATCTCTTAATCTGTTCTGAAGTTCTGGGTGAAATGTTTGTAGCTCCGACAAAACACTGTTTCTTTACTAGCAGTGAATCGGTTTGCAAATTCAGTGCCATTATGAATGTTTCAAGGCAAGACCAGCAACTAGAATGCAAAATGAAACTCGAAACATTACAGTTTGTCCTAAACGTTAGGAAACAAAAAAAAATTAAAATAAATATCAATTTATGTCTACAAACTGGTTTTAACTGGCATAAACTCTTAGTGGCACATCAGTTCTGAAGTTCAGGTTAAAAGGTTAATAAGTGATCTTTGGTAGATATTGGCAAATTAGTTACATTTCTTTTCTGAACATGTACATTTTTTTAGAAAAATATCAGGTGGTTCCAAAATAAATAAACTTGCTTAAATCTTTACAGTAAAGTGTAATATTATGGTCTAGTTAGATAATATTATGGCAGCATTATGTTATTTTGACAGTTTTGTTAGACATTTAAAAATGCATAATGAAAGTCTCTATGCATTTCCTTATAAACTACATGTCTAGACAGTTCATGTATTTCTTAAATGCCGTTCATGACTCATACAGTCAGACAAGCTCTTTATGTGAACTGCTGTTGGAGTTCATCCTACATTTCCTTAAAGCAGTGAAGCTGATCTAAACTTTCCACAGCTTTCTCTTCACTTACCACATTGCGACAAAGCAGTGCCACCGCAAAGCATGGTATTACATGTTTACGTATTTACAAAGACTTGTTTTTCAGGTGACAATGTGTCGCTCCATCTTTTGAAGTGCATGAGCTGGTTAAAGACTCTCCACCCATAGCTATTTCACTCACTGTAATACTATTCAAGTTTGATAATTGCCTTCGAACATTAAATGGGAACAGGACAACATAACATTCCTGCATTTTTTTGTGGACAAACAAGAATTGATTTTCGAATATTGATAGTAAGGTCCGGAACTAACAAACAGGAGTAGAGTACGGATCATTTTACCTTGAGCCAGACCCAAAGCATGGAGGATGATGACCATCGAAAGAAGCTCCATTACACACAGCAGGTAAAAAGCTCTCAGCTCTCGTTATGGATAATGACCTTGAGAGGCTTCGGTGGCAGTCTTACCTACAGCCTGCTCTCACGTTCTCCATCACAAACTGTACTGGCTGCAAATGTGTGACCCAGCAGCTCCAAACTGCAACTGCACACTTGCAGCCTGTGGTTTCCACTACAAGACTGAAAGAAGCACCATGCAACACACACACACACACACACACACACACACACACACACACACACACACACACACACACACACACACACATATACACA
>JBBPDE010000006.1:19904685-19933177 GCA_037974605.1 Nannopetersius ansorgii
TGTGTGTGTGTGTGTGTGTGTGTGTGTGTGTGTGTGTGTGTGTGTGTGTGTGTGTGTGTGTGTGTGTGTGTAGGCAGAGCTGGCTGGTCATCACTGCTGTCTTGGCTGCTCTCTTGCTGACCAGTCTCACTGGGAATCTGATCCAAATGTGCCAAAAACTCAGTGGCCGTCTTCGGCAGAAGTATTCCTATGTGCCCCTGGAGGAGCTGAACGGGCCTTCAGGTGCAAGCACAAGACCAAGGACACAACCTGGGAATAGCCTCTTTTTACCAGATGAGTCAGATTTAGAAGACTCCTCATGACCTAAACAGTGGTCACAAAGTCTGTATGATTTTTTGAATGACTGAATGTTTGTGTGTGTATTACCAGCAAATGCAAAGAAGAGCATATTTGTATCATAGGCAAAACTCTCCCTATGTGGACAAGTGATATGAGCAGTGAGGAGAGGGTTACCTCTTTGACTCCATCTGCACTTGCGCCTTCACAGTCACCCAGAGGGAGAGGGTTTTAGCTTTTTATTCCTAAAGAGGTGTTTTGACCAAACATGATTTCTTAGTAAACTGGATAACTTGACTCAAAAGTGTGAACTGTCCATTTGGAATGGTATTTACGTCACACTGGTTTACTATTAGAATACTTGGTTATAATAGTCCGTCAGACACATTTATGTTGCATATAGTATTACTTTCAGGCATTTTAGGCACAGAGAAGTTGTCTGTGGTGATTTATTTCCAGTGTAGTGCTGTGGGCAGACATTTCATTGGCTCCCGTCTGGTGACCATGGACGCCACAAAGCATTAAGGAAAGCAAATGTAAGCAGAGCTACTTTCTACTGAGTTGCTCCAGTGTTTGGAGGTTGGATAAAAATTTTTTGGTAAAATATTCTCCCCATGTCTGTTTTAAATTAAGACCTATATCATTCAGATGTACTTTATGTGATCATAAATATCATCATGCAATTCACCAAATGCCTAAAACCTTCAAAGGGAAGAAAAATGCCTCAAAACGTCTGTCCATGATAATCAAAGGTATGATACAGATGTTGTGGATAGATATTGTAAGAATAGGCTGGAACATTTCCACTTCTTAGAGGACTGAGGGCAAGCTAGAGAGCGCAGACACAAGGCGGTGGAAGGTGTATCAGAAAAGCCGCCTGCTGGAGTGTAGCTGTGTCTGTTAATGTCAGCTGTGCAGACCTGTGTTCATGCCACCCAGAAAGACAACATAAAAAAGTAGCACCTTGTTTTTGTAGCTTTTTAAGTATTGCCATTAAACAGACGCACCACCTCTTGTTTGCCATGGTGCCAGTACTGTCTGGTTTGGTGTTATCTGCTTTATACTCTGATGCTCGTTGATTTTTAAGTACTGGGCTTGAATATTAACTTGAGACCTGTAACATCATTAGGTCACTCACAGGGTCCTTCTTGTTCTTGGTGTTCTGTTTGTTGCCATGGAAGCAGGCTTGCTTGAACTGTGAAGGTACACTGCTGTGTGTGTATTTATCATTATAAAAGCAAGGTCACCCCTTTTGGCTTTGGTTATTTTATTATGCTTTGTATATTGCCTCCAGCAATTTCCTTGGACATGCAGTGCAAAATCACGCACTGATTGTTTTTCTTCGACTTCAAGAAGGCAAAACAAGGAAATTAAGATTGGACTTCGGACTTGACGTGTTTGAATTTTATTAGTGAATGATTTTGGGCCTTTTGCCAAAACTAGTTAGCTAGTTAGCTAAAAAAATTGAGAGATAATACTTAATTGAAGGAGAGATTTAAGGGCTAGGATTACCGGAGTAATTCCTTGGATTTTAGTGCCTTGTATTACCAACTGGCTCAGTATTGCGAGCAAGTTTTTGTACAGTATTACAGTATAATAGCAATCATTATAAAGTCATTAGTTGCGAAAGTACAGCAGCGAACTGTTTTAGAGTTTAGTCTTTACATGAATGTCATTGGAGAGCATTACATAAATAGTTTTTACATTTCATTGTCAACAAGCAACCCTGATGTCTGCTGTCCAGGTTGTTTTGACTCTCATCGCAACGGATATAGTCCTTTCTGATTCCCTGGAAAGCTTACGGTTTACAGCAGGTACGAGGAAGGAAGAGAAGAGTGTCAGGGAAGGCAGTAAATATATATATATATATAATTTTTTTCATTCAGTTTGTCAAGTGTCTGATTACATTTCCCTTAAACATGTGAAAGTGGCCAAAGGATTTTTATGATTTTGTAATGTGCTGAAGTCAGCTGCTTTGTACTGTGAGTTGCTCAAGTAGTCTTGTGTTTGCTCGATGTTTCCATCATGTGGCCTTTCCATCCATTGCTGAAGCGAGTGACCAGAATACCCAGACTCACTCTTACAGCGCCCCTTGCTTTTGTACCATTCTCTCATTCTTCTTCATGCAGTATTTGTTCTTTACCTCCATTTTCTGTGAAATCTTCTGGCATCGAGTTGAACCCTAGTCTACCTTGCTCATGAGCTGACATGAAACGTGAGACTGGGGTTGGACCTAACATCTGCATAGGAGAAGTTCTCCACGAGTAGGGCTGAGCATGCACCCCTGTGCTAATGGTTTCTTTTTGAACCGTGAGAATGTTATTGCAATGTTTTTGTTCGGTTGTGTGTGTGCGTGCATGTGTGTGTGTGTGTTCTATATCAGTTTATGCTTTTGATATGTGCTGCGATCAGGCATTTCTACAGAAAGCAACATCGGTAGTAATCATTAACATGAAATAAATCTGCACCACAACAAAACTGCATATTATGATCAACATTCTGGGCATGCATAGAGGTTTTTTATAGCAGTGATGAACTGCAGTTTACCACGACAATAAGGTTTACAGTACTGTGTAGAAGTCTTGGGCCATCTGTGAAGCTGAGATGTTTATCTAAATAATTATTTTTATTTAGAGTAAATGCAAATACGCAATGCATTTTGACACATATCCTCAGGAAAGCCCAGTTTTTAAACCTGACCATCCAATACCTAGTTTATCTGATTATTAAATGAGATCAGGTGCTGCTGATAGAATGTAACATGTCCATATAGTGTCTCAGTGTTCATTGAGAAATCAGGTAATGAAGGGTGTTCTTTTAACATACTTAACTGAAAACAAGGCCTTCTTCTATTTTCAAGTCAAGTAAAGTAGGTATTTATTGTCTTTTCAACAATATGCACAGTACAGAGTGAAATGAAACAGTGTACTCAACAAATAACAAAAACAGAAACACCAGACTACAGAAGTGTGGGCAGGACAGGACTAAAAAGAGAGTGCAAAAAAAGAGAGAGTGATTGTAATTTACAGTATTAAACAACATACAATACAGTTGATGGGAAGAGTAACCACACTTGTGTGAGTGAATAGAGTACTAATCTGCATTGTACTGAATTCTAGCAGCAGAGGTGTAAAGTGTGCAAATGAAAGCAAAGATTGACGTACAGAGCAATAAATAATGCATTTAAGTTTATTTGCTAATATTTTGAAGGTATATAGTGTTTGTATAGATTAAACACACTGCATGAAAAGCCAACTCTTTTCCACTTTTGTGAAATATGAGTTTGATATGGTATGTAGACTGTGTCAAAAATTCAATAAAGTTCACCCTGCCCAGTCGATACTGTCTGCAAATGTTTTGCCTAAATTGTTTTTGTGATTTTCACATTTACATACATAGCTCTGGAAATAAAGAGACCATTTTCCAACTTTTTCTGTTCACTGTTTGCACAATTTGCAGCAGTGTGTGCAAGTAAAATGCACAGGTTGCTATTCTTTTATGAACTATTGCAGGGTAAAAAATAAGAAACGCCTCCATATGTGTTGAGTGCTGTAGTATCTGTATAGCAGCTTTTCTATGTGCTGTATTCGAGTAGCTTCACTCCTGATTCAGTTTCTAATGGGATGAAACGGAGTCACACATGCACACACTCTGCTCTAAACTTCAGTATTTTGATCGTTGCACTTGTAAAATAATGGAGTGATGCGTATTTTATTATTTCCAAGGTATAATCAATTATTTATATGTAATTCATGCTAACATTTTTTAAATCAGATGTGGTCAATAGTGTATAAAACAACAATGACATGCACAGTTTACACAGCCACACTCCCACAAATTACAAAAGCAATAAACAGGAAAAAAAAATAATGCGGTCTCGTATTTTTTCCATGGCTGTATGTATCTGTTTAGCCTACAGGACTTTAAGACCACCCATTCACAGAGGGAGTGTTTCTGTAGAAGTACAACAATACTTTTCATGGCTGCCCAAGACATTTTCACTGTACCCTGAAATTTCAGTTTCATCAGTTTTAATTTAAGGATTTTAATCTTTGATATGAATGCTTTGTTATTTGTATTAAGTAATAAAATCGTAAATGATCAAGAAACTTGTGTATAATTGAAGTGTATAATTCATGCACTGTATCTGCATCACTGATTCAACTGTTCATGTTTGATGGTTGGAGACCTCTTTACTGTTACTCATGAGTCAGAAGAAAGTTGTCAATGAAACTAGCCTGACTTGTTTGAACTGAGTGTTGAACTTTTACATGCGTTTTGCTGTTACTTTTGTGTTTCATAGGCACATTATAGTGTGTGTTATGCTTTTTAAGTCATTCTGAGGTGTGAAGTCGCAGGAATATTCCACCTGTCTGTTGTCTGATGGCCTCAGGCCGGTTCCGCCCACATGTCTGTTCAGTTTAGCTGATGCAATCCTCCACCCAGATGTCAATTTGTAAGCTCCTTTACATAATCTCTCATTACCTTCACTTCCCACATTACCTGCTCTCCAAATGCTCTTACCCTTTGCTACAAATGTCCTCTTAGAAATAAAGACCACAGAAAGTGTTCTTAATGTGAGAACTACTTTTGAAAACCCTGTAAGTACATGGGCTGTAAAAGAACTGTGTTTCTAAATGAGATGTGTGAGTGTGGAGAACCTTTTTAAAGTTCACAGAGCCTCCATGTTAAGGGAGGAGCCCTTCCATTGTTTAAGAAAATTTCACACCCACACATCTTATGTACTAATTGTTTTTTCTGTGTCATTGCTCAAGGAAAGTAGGAAAGTTTGTAGCACCTTTTTTTGGGAAAGTGCTCGACTGCTGTTTCCATTTGTTTTGAAGGCTGTGCTGTTTGTGCAGCTTCTTAGTACAAATTAACCTTTCTCTATCTAACTGTGTCAAATGCCTGTTTTTCCATGTTGATATTCTGCCAAGCTAATGCGTTATCGGCTGCTGGGGCGCGTAGGTGGTAATGACCCAGATAGCACCACGTATTGGTTACTTCAGCCCTGATGGCCAAACCCCTGCTGTGATATCTTCCTTACGGGGGGTTGTCAACATGACCTGAGTCTGGCCCAGTTGGTGGATTGCTTATATCTGATTACATAATTGTGAACTGTACATTTTATTACCTACATCAGCTAGTGTTACTGTAATTATTAAATCATATGTTCGCTGCTCTCTCCACTCGCTGTCACTTAGGTTTTTTCAGGACTGAAGTTCAATTTAGACTGTAAGACGACCATATGACGTACATTCATCAACAGATGAGATGTACATTCTATATCCAGAAGTTTTTAGACAGCCATCCAGCCAACGTTTCATCTGAGATCAAGAGTATTAATAGAAATGCGGGTCTCCCTTTACAGCAATAACAGCTTCTACTCTAATGAGAAGGCTTTAACCTAGATACTGGAACATTACTGTGAGGATTTGATTGCATGTAGCCACAAGAGCACAGGGAGGTCAGGTACTAATTAAGGATAAATGGCAATTGTGTGTATGTAATCAAACACCTGTGACTTCTGGGTGTACCTTAAAGAGGATAGAAAATCACCACACTTTGGATACTTGCATTGCAAATTTTAAAATAATTGTTTTAGTTCATTAATATCATTCATATTAGTTAAGAACTAATGTAAAAAAAGCATTAAAAATAGCATTTTTATGCTTTGTCTCGTTTAGCAAAACTTATTCAACTCATTAATGAGCTCCCTATTGGCCAGATCAGGTGTATAAAGCAGAAGGACCACATAAACACACAGAGGAGGGGTCGTTAGGGCTGAAATGGGAAATCCCAGCTATAGCTGATTCCATAATGACTGTACAAAATTAAGAATGTAGTTATATACCTATTATATAAGATTATATACAATGTATTATATATATGAATATAGTATATTGCATTTTAGTATTGTCACAAACTATTTTATTTTTTATTTTCCAAAAACATATAAAATACCTTCTATTATCAGTTTCAAATCATACTACATTCATATTGTATATTCATTATATACTTATATCAATTCATCATATTTTCATACTATATCAGTACTTAAAATAAAAAAATAAAGATATAAAAAGCAATTATTAGTATGATATATGAACATGAATATATATGGTGTGCTTGTTTCTTCCCCAGATTAAGCCTGTTGACACCTCTGTATTCTGTCGCCACCTTCCTAAATGTTCTGGGAGTTTGCACAAACATGCCACTCAGGAAATGAAACGCAATGTTCACCTTTTAGGAAAAATCTTCCTGGTCAGATACGCCGCAGCTTCAGTGTACAACGCAGGCCTCTGGTTACATATCATTGATAAACAAAGTGGCGTAGTCATTGAACCCTCCTCCCTGTTGTTGCACAAGAAGTTCTGAACATGCCCTAAACATTAACAAGATTACATAAGCCAGACGGTGGGCTGCCGAGCTTCTGTATAATGCATCAAGAATGATTTATGATAGATATTCCTCGAAAATTTCAGGAGAAAATATATTAGGACTGTGTTTGCATTTTGTCCATCAAGAAACCTTATTTCTAAGCATATTTCAGATTACACTGGTGGTAGTTTATCTCAAATCATAACAATTTAACCAAGATATTATAGTAATAGCTGTAGTAACTCTGTCAATGGTATTGGTAATGTAAGCTATTTTATATTTCTATCACTCAAAATTTGTTTATTTATATTGAACATTCTACACAGAACACATGAAAAGAGGAATTTCAAATACATTGCTAGATTTGGGATAAATAATGTGAATTTCAATAATGTCAATAACTTTTAGGATAAATATTTACAATTAACGCTTTTTATTTACCACTATCTCACTATTATTAACATTACAGATGCAACAGAAGACACATGTAAGTTTTCTGGTCATTTTGGTAGCAAGTAAATGGTTTTATTTGCATTTTAGACCTGGTTTACTCTGGTTCCCATCGCTACCACTGTAAAGAAAATCTGTTGGAAAATGTCGCCACAGTTTCCTTTTTCACATGAAACCACTCCGAATGAAATTACAAATTTCTATCAGGGATTTCTGCCGGGGTCTTGAAAACCTGGCATAATTCACCTTTAAATGAGGAACATTGTGTTTAGGTTTTCTGGTATTCATGTGTGGTTGTGTATAGAAAAGACAGTCATGATGATGACAGTCATGATGAGGGAAGAAACTTTTTTTGCATGATGTATCTGGAACATAGCCAAACAGAAAAATCGAATGCCTCTCATTACACAATCAGTGAGTGTGGTGGCCCGAAGGAGCCAGCTGACAGAGGGACAGCACACAGTCACTGGGAGGCGTCCACTTTTCCTGACCCAGGAAGGAAGGTTTTTGAGCCTCTACCCAAAGGCCAACCCTTCATCATCAACAGGAAATGACACAGCAGAAAGTACAAAGGACAACATGACTCTGGACATCACTCCACCCTTATCCCCTCTCTGCCACAAACAGAATCTACATAAATGTGTGTAGACAGCTGCTTATCCAATGTTTTCCTGAAATAAAGGGTATAAGTAGGACCTCTTTGCTGCAGTAACTGCCTATGCTCTACTGGAGAGTCTGTCTTTCTGTCTGTTTCTCTTTTTCTACACCCTGGCAGTGCAGGAGTGTGTCTGCTTTAGGACTGGAATAAATACACATCATCATAAAGCAGGAATTACATATTGTCTTTTTATCCTCAGCTGAAATGCTGAGTTGGTACTCTGCGCCCAGCATAAACACACCCTGTAGTATTAAACATAAGATGACTGAAAGATAATGTGTTCACAAGGCCCTGGCTTCCAGGCTTTTCAATATATAGTGCTTTGTCTCACTCAGGGCCTGAAAGGGTTGTGACATCTATAGTGGGCTCCACTAAGCCCCCCTTACAATTTGCATTCTATAATCCTCCCTTCCAGGGCAGCATCTTCAGCTGCATCTGCCTGGAAGGGAGGGGGGGCATATTCTTTGTCCCCAGAACTGGTGACCTACATCTGATGTGGTGATGTGTCATCATTTTCACTTCTTTGTCTGACACAGTCTCTAGCCCCAGGGGTGTCCACCTCTAAAGCTGGTCGGCCGGTGTTCAGCCCGGTTTAGGAGTTCCCTTCTCCAAACACACATTTACTAAACAGTTTGTGCAGGGAAATCACAGAACTGTGCTGGACACCGGCACCCCAGGACCACATTTGGACACCCCTGCCCTGGTAAAAAAAACAAAACCCAAAAAAAACATTAAGACAAAATTGGTCTAATTACATTAAATATTATATAGTTAAACCGTGGTCAAATATCTGGTGGCACTCCTTTATGACACATATTTGAATTCAAATATGGACTTTCTGTAATTTGTAATTACTTGAGCAAGAAAAACTTTTTAGCCCTGTGCTTTGATTGTAGGAATGTGACAACACAATGTATACTTTTCATTCAAAAATACAGGGACACACTTGTTTTATAGGGTTTGGACAAGGCCTCTTACTTTCAGTGATGGGCTTGATCTTAATGCCCCAGTGCACAAAGCAAGATCAATAAGACATGGTTGGATGAGTTTGGTGGAAGAACTTGACATCCCCCACCCCAGCATCTTTGGGATGAACTGGAACGAAGATTGTGAGCCAGGCCAACATCAGTGCTTGCCTTCATAAATGCTCTCCAGAATGAATGAACAAAAATTCCCAAAAAAACGGGGGGGTCAAGGGGGAGGGGGCATGGGTGGGGTGCAACTCCACATCTGTCTATGTATTTGAATGCAATGACAGTCCCTGTTGGAATGGTCAGGTTTCCCAATACCTTTGTCCAAATAGTGTGTTATTGTGGTGTTACTAGCACGTTAGGTCCTGGCAGGAGAATTAGAAAATTTAGAGCACAGCTTTTACAGGTATTATGCTTTTTACACTGTCGAATGCTCTGAAACTGAAAAACATAAAGGTTCGAATTTTAGCCATGATACTTTTTTTGCTGTATTGGTGTACTGAGGCCTTCCAAAGGACATGTCAGATATGGACATTAATGGGCCAATAAACTGCATTTGCACTAATGAAAGATCTTGTGTTTAGTGGGCCAATCGGTGTGCTGGATAACGACCTTCTGCACAACAGAAGGCTCTGTAGAGCTTAAACTGTCGAAGCTGAGCTGTGTTTGGCCTGTGTGGAGTGTTCGGACCTCATGAACTTGGAGCAGCAACGAGCTCTGCCCGGTCTTGCCTTTCTTTGACTCGATCACGTGCGTTGGTGACAGTCCGTCTGAGACAAGATGGGCTCCTGATTGGCTGCTGATGTTAGAAAGAGCCCCTCCCATAGGCTGGCCCGGGGGACGTCACCAGCGATCAGCTGTTCCTTTTTCACAACAATAACAAAGAGCGCTCCTCACTCTCTCAGGTCCCGCAGCAGAGGGAGCAGCAGCTGGGAAAAACTCCCGAGTTTGAGGGTCCACAAATTTTACCCAGAATAACTCTATTTATATATATATTTATATTATATCGTGCAACCTCTTCTACCTCAACTATTCAAGCCACCCTAAACGGTTTACCCTCTTCCTGTTTACAACACTGAGCCGCAGGTGAGTCTTTCTTTGTTGATCTTCTTTGTTGTGACTTTTTTTAAATGCATTTTTTGGCGTAAAAACAGCTGTATTAACCACTTAAGTAACGTTTACACCTCGCATAGAAATAGTTTTACACGAATTCAGCTAAGCGGTCATTTACATGACAGAACAGCGTTGAAATACGTTAAAAAATGAGTGTGTGGAGGTCTTGTGGGTCTCTTTTTGGAGGGCTGTAGCTCACTAATAGTTGTGTGTGTTTGGCTGCGTAAGGTGACTGATATTGTGCCGATGTTAGGAGGTTAGGTTTGGCTCGGCTTGGCTCTGCAGGCCCGCTGCAATCCGCCCTGTGGGTGTAGAGTTACTGAGCCCTCAGCCCTCCCCCACCCTGCCTGTGGGCTTCTACATTAACTGAGACTGGGCTTTTTAAAGTCGTCTGGGCCCGATTAGATAAGCTTAAATCACATTTTACATACGAGGGGACTGCTGTGAATTAAAGAGCACTGTAGAGAAAACCCTGAGGTACAAAATACTCTACCGCTGTTGCTGTAAACGAGCTTCAGATGCCGGTCATCTTTGTTCTCAGTGTTTTTCCTCCTCTGGGAGTGTGAAGTTCAGTCTCTAACCCTCGACTCCAACTGCAGTCTCCATCAGCTCTTATAGATAGGTGAGGCCAGTTTTGTGCAACTTGGGACATAACTTTGGTCATCAGGCCTGGAACACAGTTGAGGGTTTTCCTAAAGCCTCCCTTTTAACACCCCATTTGCACCGTGTCAGATTAGTGTTTGTCAGTCTTTTTGTTTACTGAAACCTTACATTGTACATAGCTTTTTTGGACTGTTCAGTTTTCTTCTCTGCAATCACACCAAAGGGTGCCAAACACTATGAACAGATTCTTTGTTGACCCCCTGAGAAAATGTAGCTTCATATGACATACACAAATTAAATTAGATTTGCATTATTCTTTATTCAGGGTGTTCTACTGTTCTTTCAAAACTGTAAATTATGTACACAGCACACACTGCCTAAAATTAAACTGACTATTTTATCCTACCTGTTAAATAAATGTGTGGTTGTAAAATTTGTCTTTTGATTGTCTGTATGAGGCTCTCTGTGGTTAATCCTTGTCTTTTGGGCTCTGTGATGGGCTTTGACCCAACAGACCCCACCACAGACAAAGCAGGCTGTAGCGAACAGGTGTGAGAGATTGTGAATTGACTACTTGTGAGATAAAGAGCAGGCTGGTTGAGAGGAAGCTCTCAGTGCTTCATTGCACAGCTGTTCAGTTGTCGTTACATGCAAAACAACAGATAAGAGGTTCCTCATGAGTCATAGTTCTGAACAGAGTGATCAACACAAAGAGCAGTTGGTATCGGTATCAGCTTCCTCTAAAGAAGTGTATCATTACCTAGAGCAGATGATCTTACAGGCCGTCCTGTGCAGGGCAGGGACTGTCATTCAGAAATAGTTGTCAATCTTTTGGCATTTTCAGAGCATTGCCATAATACTAGTAATAATGGTGTGGCTAAATGAAACATCTACACAGTCTTGCCCATGTAGGGATGCATTACTGCATAGCACAGAACCAGTTTACCAGACACTGCCTAAAGCTTATTGTTCATACTTCACAGTCCAGGATATTGTTCAGAACTAGTTTTAAACAGTGAAAAGTCAGATGTTCACTTACCCCAAATGTGGGGCTTTGCACTGGAGCTACAAGTACAAGTTTATGTCACACAAAAACGTTGGTTCAGTCATAAAATGGTGATGCCTGTGGCATTCTAAGGCTGAGTTTGTGAATGACTGCACACAGACAGTTGCTTTACTGGCTTTACTGTCAAGTCCTTTGTTGATAAATATTGGTTTACTAACTTGTTTGGTGCTTGTCTTTTTTCTGAAATTTAGTTAAGTAACACAAGATTATTTCTTTTATCCACCACATTTTGTCTGCAGGGCCTTCAATTTTGCACAGCCTGTGAAAGCTATGACTGACCTTTGTTAAGTGTTCTTCACGCAAGAAACTAATGCACTTCAGCACCTTTTTGGAGGCCTCTGTGAGCAGCTGATGACCAAAGAGTTCCATCCTCAGCCACTAGCAGGCCCACTCCTCTCCCAGCGCGCTCACCATGTTCCAGAGGTTCACCAGCATCCTGTTTGGAGACGCCCTGGAGGAGGCCAGTGGGGGTCCTGCAGATGTGGGCTTTAACGAAAACGAAGATGATGAGGAGTGGATCTTTGTTGATTATCTTGGTGAGTGATTGCCACAACAGCTCAAAAAGTCCTTACTGATACTGCTCAAATCAGCATTTTCTCTATTTGAATGTATGCTAGATTCAGACATATATGCTAAAAGGCAATTTCAGGCCTGGGTTTCCAGAATGCACCTTAATACGGCGGTTCTTAAATGGTAGACTGAGCATAACTTTGACCACAGGATGAGGTGGGGTGGGTTTTAAAACACAATACGAATGAACATTGGGCATATTCTAATTTCTTACATGTGCCCACTCGGGTAAGGTAAACTTTAACCGTCAACAATTTGTCCCGCATCACCTGTAGCTTCCTTCTATCTTTAGCACACACACCCACACACAACCACACACTGTGTTATGGTATAGACCAGCAGGTTAAACATCAGTGTATTTTCTGCTTCCTTCTTTGAATTTAAGAAAGTGAAAAACAATAATGGACATCATTTACAAGGACTCAAAAATCCCTTTATTCTCCACCTACTGTTGCAACCTACTCATATAGTGGGGCAGCTTGAAACAGTGGAACTCTTTACATTTGACAAAAGGTCTCCTTTTGTGAGTAAACAGCAGATGTCTGTACTACTGATCACTTCAACGAAACACTAAACTTTGCATACTTTGTGATAATCCTTTTTTGTGTTTGTGGTCACAAATATTTTCCACCCCTGCCATTGCCATAAAGCTTGTCTTGACTTGACAAGCCTTCAGCTTGAAGATCACAGTCCAGAGCTGTACTCTCACTTGAACATAGTTTTCAGTCATAAATTATTTGCCAAGCTTTCACAGCAAATTAAATGCACTGCAAGTAGAATGATATGATGTTCTCAAATACAGTGTTCTGTCTTGACCTCTGTTCTGCCGGGGTGTGTGGTTGTCCCAGCTAACCCAGCTAATAGGCACCAAAATTGATGTTTATCATCAAGAGACATACTGCATGTTGGCAGAAAACAAAATACAGTGACTTTTGGTTGTATGTCACCAGTTTAAAAAGAAACCCTGTGCAACACAGGAGTGACTGAGCAGCCCTGTCCCACAACATGTGTGAATATTTCAGGTGCAATGAGATCTGTCTAGATCAGCTCAGTCTTCTGAGGTGGGGGCCTGAGTCACTCAGGGTGAGAAGGACATTAATTCTGTGGCCAACAAAGCTCTTGATATATCACACAAACGTGTTTGCTGCAGGGGTTCGTGTAAATATAACCCTGTTCGAGTTACCTCTCACCCTCCTTGCCTCTGGCTGAGCAGGGAGAAACGAATACAGAGTGGCTCAGATCTAGAACCATCTGGAGGACTTAACACTGGCCGACATCCAGATCAGCTGTGTAGCAAAATTAAGACAAGATGTTCCCATTTTGGAGTTGGAGAAATCTTGAGATCTTTCCACTTGGATAGAATCTATTCTCCTATCAATCCACAGTATTGAGTAGATTAGAGATTCATTGGTTTCTCAGCGACAGTGAAAAACTCTGTCAGAGGGTTAAGAGCCTTTTTTCAACAAGCTGCTCAGCAGAAACACCTGTTTGGTGACCGCAAGCTGACATTAACCAGCTTTAATTCTTCAAGACTTTGTACAGTTTTGGAGAAGAGTTTCTTCCCGTTTTTCCTGAAATTCTGTTCAAACTTCATTAATTTCTCAATTACACACAATACAGTCTCTGAAGAACCATCCACTGTCTTTAAGGAATCAGAAGCATTAATTATTGCTCTGTAAGCATATGGGCATTGTTATTTTTCCTTTTTGAACAAAGCTTTCCATAAATCCCAGACATTATTTGCTCTCTCTGTAATTATCATATTAATTGCATCATCTATTGTCAGCTTTGTTTACTACATTATAAGGTCATGCAGTGATTAAACATAATCCTGGTTTGAATTAATCTGTTAATTGTCACCCTTCACTGAACATCCTTTGTGGTTTGTGAGTAGAATTACAGTGGAAATGTAGAGCTTTGTGTTTACTGATGTTAATCTCACTATGTGCTGCAGAGCCACCTAGAGGATTTCTGTGGAATTGCACCTCGCCGGTTCTGTTCCGCTGCTATTGTTTACAACATTTTTGATGCACGGCCAAGAGCCTCAAAGAGCAAAAATAACACTGAACTATGAAAACATATTTCTCAGATAGGTTTTGCTGACAAAACGCAAACCCCAGTCCTCGATTTTGGTCGTGATAACAAATGCCATTTCCTCTATTTCCTTCATTAAAGGACAAAGTTTGTACTGAAAGGTTCTCTTTCATTTTGAATTTCACATGCTTTTTTCTCAGGTATATATGAAAACATCCTGATGCATAAGCTTAAAGGATTTTAGTTATGATTTCTTGATGATTCTGTTACAATAATAATATATAAAAACTATAGTATTCAATAAAGAACATATTTTAAAGTTAGACATCCTATAATGTTCTGAGGTGATGATTTTGTTGTGTTTTCAATGTGCTTTCAGTGCATTTAAAAATATTCTGTTCCAGACTAATCTAACGCAGTAGCGGTGAAAATTCCATTATGCTTTGATCCATTGACTTCTATTAAACTGACTGAATTGTTCCCTCACTTGTTTTTGTAGCAGAGGCTTGCTCCAGTGCCTGTGGCGATGGGCTGGTGGAGGTCTGCTCGGAGGACTTGGCTGGCCCAGACTGCCCTCTGCGCTGTTCCTCCTGCTCCTCTCTAGATTCTACAGCAGACACAGACCCTGAAGATGGGGGCTTCCTGAGGCTGGATGCGGCATGTGGTCTGGAGGAGAGCTGGTTCATCACGCCACCTCCCTGCTTCACCGCAGGGGGGAAGGCTCCAGTACTGCTGGAGACCAGTCCTCTGGAGAACCTGCTGATCGAACATCCCAGCATGTCTGTTTATGCTGTGCACAGCTCTCACCACCTCCCTGCCAAGGACAGCTCCTGCGACCCCAGCATCCTCAGGTGAATATTAATTGTTTGTCTTATCATGAATTAGGTAAAGGGATCTGCTAGAATCATATTTGTAAAATGTTTATTTATCCTCTTATAGGTAGGTCAAAGCATATTTCATGTCCAAAGCGTGCTCCTTTTACCACATTAACAAGGTTAATGTCAACCCGTTAGCATTATGCTAACTGCATGCCTATCTCATCCCATTTATGCGTCTTACATTTCATCGACTTGTTTGTGTGGTGACTGACACTGAATTACACTCAATTTTCAGCAGAAATCAATCTTAAATCACACGGCTAAAGACAGCAGTTCTCCAAGAAACGATGTCCATTTCTATGGATAGCAGTTTGTCACACATAAAAACCAGCACATTGTTGGTTGTACCTTTACCTGACATGAATACTAATGGGATTTTACAGAGATTTGCGCATTCAAACATTCTGTAAAAATCCCGGTAAACGCTTCTGACTACTGTTTATTAATCATTTAATAACTGGTGAAAAATGCACGTGTGAAAGAAACCACCAGGTGCCTGTAGCTCCAATGCAAAATTGAAAATCAAATATCAGATACCAAGCATTTCTTGGTGAATAATTTGGTGTAAAAGGGGGCAAAAGTAAAAAAAAAAAGGATGTGATCTAAACCCTGCTCTGACATTTGCAGGACTGAAGTTCAGCGCAGGCCAAGTCATCCCACTAGCTGCTATGCAGCCACTCTCGCTGCCACCCGTGCAGGCTTCCTGGAGCAGGCCAAAAACTGCCGCCTGGCTCGGAAGATCCGCGAAAACATGGAGCGCCAGCAGCTGTCTCGCAAGGCCCTCCGCCGCCTTAACCTGCTCCGTGACGGTGGGGCCAAGCAGTCCAAAACCACCACAGGCCACGTTCACCAGCCCGGGCAGAGGCATTACAACTACTGAGGCCGTCCCCACTGTGCTCTGCCAAAAACGACTCCCTGTTGCCCACCTCCACTGGGAATCAGCCTTTTCTAACAGATGGAATGGAATCCTTTAGAATCAATAGCATAGGTCACTTTACCCCAGTGCAGGTACTGCTTGAGCGTATGTCCAAATCAGGCCCCAATTGGCTCTGTGGCTCTTTCATGGAGCGCAGAGCGCCGCATAATGATAAAGGTGTGTGTGTGTACTTCCTTCAGCATCCATAAGCCCATTTAGTGTGCCTGAGAAGAGTAATTGTTTCTGTTTGCATTCTGTTGTATTCCATTGAACATGCAGGAATCATGTAGTCCTGCCTTTAGCTTCTACTTCAAAACATCTGACGTCTTTTTTCTTTAAAGCCATATTTCATTTTTTTTAATCTTATTACTGACTAAATAATCAGCAGCACCTCTCTGGATAAGAGTGAAGCAGCTTGTGACAGTAGATAATTTCTTTCTCTCTCTCTCTCTAGCTCACTCTCTTTAGGTGTATGGTCACTAAAAGCCTTGTTTTAGAAGTAGATTCCAAAATATGTAAAATATATTTTAAAAAAAACTTTCCAAATATTTTTTAAAAGGAATAAAAATATTGATTATATTACATATCAGTATGAAGTTGTGTTATATGCAGTGTAAGGTATGTAAGTAGTGTTGTTTTTCCTCTGATAGTGTGCGTTTGTTGTATGTATAATGCTAGTTCTGAAACAGGTGTAAAAACAGAAAAACAAAGTAGTTTTGTTGTAGTTTTGTTTGGCTGTTCGCTCTGAATCTGCAGTACACTTCTCAGGGTCATATCAGTTCACCTGTATTCTTTGCTCAAATGCAGATTACTTGACAGATGTTAATTATCTTTGTACATACTGGAGAACCTCTAAATTTTGTCATTGTGTACATTTGCCTTGTGGAAATACTTGTAATTAACGATCATTGTAACAAATTTGAATGAATCTCAAATGCTCGCTTGTCCTAGGACTGTGAAAACACTTTGGTTTTTGTTTCTCAATTGACTGTTAAGACCTGCGAACATGGAGTAAAACTGTTAGTCTTTTTTTCTTTTCTCACACTATAATGATGACCTTTCCATAGATTTGTTTTATGCCTTTTATGTTCGATTAGTTACATTTGTTGAAGTTGATATTTAACAACATAGCAGAAAGGCTAGTCTTCTGTAGCGTTGGTTATTTCTTGTGTGTATTTTTTTTATCTGTGTGTGGACTGGAGTGCTAGATATGAAGTGTAGGCTTGACTCAAAGAAAAGGTTGACAGTCTCTTCACCTGAGAGCCTCACCGTATGACCGGTATCCCCTGAGCCGTTACGCTTCTGCGGACAAATAAGGGATGTATGTTGTGTGGTGTTCTGTGTGATGGGAGTTTCACTCACCCCTGTTATTATTTGATTCTATTTTTTGTACTATTACAGATAATGTGTTGTTTCCGCAGTTAAAGGGACTGGGAGTTTCTCCATCATTTTTTTCCACAAATCTGTCTGGAAGAGCAGCTTTTCTCTTTCTTCTCAGTAGCCTGACTTTTAACATTTATAACAGGGATTTTATTTTGCCTTGAAATGTCTTGAGGATTTCGTGCCTTCCAGGTTAACAGCGTGACAATGCATCAAACATGAACTTGAAAATCTGTCCAAAGGGACTTGGACGAAAGCAAACGACTATGCACAGGGGAATAAACTTGTCTCTGTGAGCCACCCACTCTGTACAACGTTTTACATACTAATGTAGCAAATGTTCTCTCTGTGCTCTTGTGGTCACTATGTGTTAGACCAGAGGTGCCCAACGCTGGTCCTGGGGGGCCGGTGTCCAGCCCGGTTTAGTAGTTCCCCTCATCAAACACATTGCAACTGGCTATTATCAGGTGTGTTTGAGCAAGGAAATGAACAAACTGGGTTGCACACCGGCCCTCCAGGACCAGAGTTGGGCCCCACCATGATAGAAGATGCTTTCATTTGTTTTTAGTTTACTGGAATAATGCAGCACTTTGCCAAAGGAATAGTTTTTTATGTTTGATTTTCTCCTATTCTTACATTTGGTAATGTACACCAACTTCTCTTTTTTGTGACCAGCATAATTAATGTCAGTTTCAGTTGTGTTCAAAACAGCCACATGTCAGTATAATTTATGCTCATTTATTTTTCAATAAATGTTTTCATACAGATTTTAAAATGTTTCACAAGTGTTTTTGGGAATATAATCTCACTTGATCTAAACACCTTAAAATAAACAGTCCTTTCTTAACCCAATACAGCCATTTTTACAAAAATACTTCAAATAAGCAGTTTAACAGACTTGTCCTTTTCAAAGCATATCACTGTGTGATGTATCATCCGCAGTGGTACACTGTGATTTTGACTGATCTGATATTAGTGATGTATTTAATAGATCATGAGCCTCATATAATCCCCATAAGACAACATGGCCTTATGGCTCACTGACATGTCTATCACTTACATTGTTATTCAGTTTGAACGTCTAAAATCTAAAAAAATTAACAGCATATTTTGAAAAGTGCTTCCAGTCTGGTTAACGCTCAACGTGCCATGGTGTAGCTTTAAGAACAAAATGGAAGTCCACGCAAAACAGGTCCTTAACCTTATTACTGCTAACTTACAATCTGATACCATGATGTGTTCAGCTACATTTACATTTACGGCATTTATCAGACGCTTTTATCCAAAGCGACTTCCAATTCCTAATTACAGGGAACAGTCTCCCTGGAGCAACTTGGGGTTAAGGGTCTTGCTCAGGAACCCATTGGCAGTGTGCTGAAGGTAGGATTCGAACTCAGGACCTCTTGGTCTAGAGGCAAGTATCCTACCCACTACGCCACCACCACCCCATGAACCCCTACTTTTGTAAAATACTCTATATGGACAAAACTATTGGGATGCCTGACATTCCATCAAGAGGGACCTGAGATTGCATTCAAGAACACAGATTTTAATATAGAGTTGGTTCCCTTTTGCAGTTATAACAGCTCCCACTCTTCGTGGAAGGCTTTCCACAAGATTTTTTTCTGTGAGAATTTGTGCCCATTTATTCTTTTATGAGCATTTATGAGTTCAGGCACCGAAGGCCTGGCTTGCAGTTCATCCCAAAAGTGTTGGATGGGGTTGAGGTCAGGGCTTTGTGTGGGTCAGTCAGGTTCTTCTATACCCAACTGATTCAACCAGGTCTTTATGAATCTTGCTTTGTGCATTGGGACAGTCATACTGGAATATGTTCTTCCCCAAACTGTGTCCATAAAGTTGGAAGCATGGCGTTGTCCAAAATGTCTTGGTATACTGAAGCATTAAGATTGATTTTCGCTGTAAGGGGTCTGGCGCAAACCCTGAGAAACGTGTGTCCCTATACGTTTGTCCAGCCCGATTTAGTAGTTCCCCTCGACAACACACTGAAACTGGCTATTATGAGGTGTGTTTGAGCAGGAAAATTAACAAACTGGGTTGCCCACCGGTACTCCAGGACCAGAGTTGGGCCCCCCATGATAGAAGATGCTTTCATTAAGTAATGGGTCTGGACCAAACCCTGCCAAACATGTGTGTCCCAATACGTTTTTCCATATAGTGTATCATGAAAGGACCATATTGAACCTCTAGCGCGGCCTTCGGCCTGAACCGCTACTACACGCGCACACGGGCTCGATATCTCATTAAAATACATTATGTTGTGCACAAAATCAATCCATCCTTAACAACCCACCATTACTTTCCACAGATATAATCCAGACTATCATCTCCTCCTCTCCTCTCTGCTGCTCTGTGTGACAGCCGGTTTGTTTACATTTTTCCAGCGCGAGCACGTTGTTTCTCCTTGCTCGTCTTTGATTGGCCAGACAGGGTCTGAGGCTCCTCCCCTTGCCTGTGTTCCTATCAGGAAGTAGCGATTATGGCCCGAAACATATGTAAAATCCTTTAAAAACTAGTCTTTTCTGGGACGGAAGTACACGGACGTGATGTGTTTGGACCTCGGGCGCCAGGTCGGTTTGACCGGGAAATCAGGAAGGCGCTCTTTTTTAAAATAATCCATTTAACGTGGCTCTCCATACACAACGAGCGCCAAAGTTCAAATTTGAGCGTCGACATGTCAGAAAATACAACAGGATCAAGATAATGGCGATTCGTGATGCCGACCTAAACTCCAGGGCTGTCTCTCCGGTAAGAATATTTTGATGTGTGGAGCACGGTGGCGGTGTAATTTGAATTTTGTGGCGGCCCGAAGGACAGCTGGAGTCACGCGCATGCGCAGTGTGTATGTCCACTGCTTTATAAGGGTTGGCGCCGGCGCCAGCTGATGTCTGTTCATTCATTTACACAGCTGGTGGGTAACTGGGACTTCTCCTGGGTTTGTCTTCAATATTTTTGTGTCGTTTGTAAAGTAGCTGCTTTTTAGTGAAGCTTGGAGGTCTGTTTGTTTGCATCTCGCTTCTTATATCTTTTTTTTTTTTTAAGTTAATGAGGTAGCTCGTGTAGATTTGGGACACTGCAGCTAGCTAGCTGTCTTCTACTAGATTAATCTTCAATATTTCCGTTTAATGCTTGAGGTAGTTGCTGATAAGTAATGCTTAGGGATCTAGTTGATTACGTCCTGCATCGTATTTCTTTATTTTCTGCAGTTAGTGTATATTTGAGGAGTTGTAGCCTAGCCCACTGGCTGTCTGGCTGGTCCACCAGTTCTGCGGCTGCTAGCTATGTTGGTGTATAAATATGCTTCTAATAGGACTCATTAATTCATTTCAGGCCAGATGAAGGTAATTAATTTTCTAACTTGTTGCTTAGTTACCAGACAGGTCAGTCAGGTACGTGGCAGGAGATTGAGGGTAGATGGCTAGCCTATTAGCCCAACTCTTATTCTGGAGCAAAGAAAGGAAAATAGAATGGATAACTTAAAATAACTAGATTTTCTAAGGTGTATAAGTGGGTACTCTTTTTGCAGAGTTAAAATCCAGACTGTAAAGAGCAGGAGTTGAGCAGAAAGGGTTCTTTTTGTCGGCTTTGTGTTTTGAGGCGGGTTGTGACTCCCGCTTCGCATAAATTGGCGGGGAGTCCACTTTCACAAACTCACTCGGTTTAAAGAAAACTCCTAAATATGTTCATTTTTGGGAACACGAGAGGTCCTATCACACGCATGATTAACTAGCAGAGCTACTGTTCTGTGAATTTCGTATTTATTTAAGGTAGACTCTTTTAAAAAGTGGAGTTTGTCCGTGCAGGCTGGGCTAGTCGTGTTTGGTTTTCTCACCTAGCTAGCTAATAGCTCTTTAGCCAGTTTAAGAATAGTTTTTTGCCTCTTTTTTTTGTTTTGCGTCTTTGGGCTGTGCAATAGGATTGGAAGAATTTAATGTCGATGAGGTAAAAAAAAACTAACCTTGATGTTATGTGATCTTCCCCCCCAGGATTTTCAGCCAATATTGTCCAGTAAAATGTCAAGACGCAGGTAAGAGGCTAAAAGTCTTTTTGAACGGTCTTGTTGAAAGGTTCATTCACTTCTGTATTTTATTCTTATTTAGCTTTTTATTAAAATGCTGGATTTTTTTTGGTGCAGTGGTCGCATTACACTTCAAGAAAGGGATGAAAATGCAGCAGAGCAGAGCACCAAATATCCAACGAAAAGGAAAGCAGAGGTGAGTAGTAACTTTTTTTTTTTATTTTGTAGTCTGTAATACGTATCGTATTATGCCTTGGGTTAAATTATAACTTTTTCCAGCAGTGCAAAAGGAAAATGCCAGGAACAGCAAAGAAACAAAGTTATGAGATTCAGGTGAGTAGTGTTTATTTTGCATTCATATAGATGTTGAAGAGACTTTGCTGTAAAAACATACAAAATATATACACACGAAGGACTAGCGGCTACAACAAGTTAGTTAAAATAAGAGAATGAGTTTTATTAATGAGGGCAGTAGGTTATTTATTTGTGCGTGATGACGCAGGCTGTGCGGCCAGTCAGGCCCCGCCCCTCAGCCCGCGAAACGCAGCTTTGTTCAGCTGGCGGGAGATCAGGGTGTGCTCAGCTGGAGCACAGTCATCTGTGAGAATGTATATATATTTTTTTTAATGAATCGGGGTATATTTGGACATTTGATTTAAGTGGGGTTTGCAAATGAATTCGGTTTGATAAAATAAACCTTTATTAATTCCACAAGAGTGGAATGTGTATGGTTGCAGCAGCAAAATGGACAGAATGGGGTGAAAAAAGTAGAAACAGCAAATCAAAATCACCAATAGAGTGAAAGCACTGTTTGTGTGCATATATGTAGGCTGCCTTTTCTTATAAGATTCACAAATCTTAATGTTCCTTAATACTTTTCTTAAAAAGAATGGAAAAATAAGTACATAAATTATAATCATCTAATCAGCCATTTATTACTGTGCTGTTCCCCCTTTCTATTTTGGGACGGCTGGTGGCTTGGTAGTTAAGGAGTTGTCTTTGCGATCGGAGGGTCATGGGGTCCACTCTCAGGGCTGCCAGCAAGATGGTGTCCCCATAATTTGCTTCCTGGGCTGCTTTCTGGCAGCCCACTGCTTCACTTGGTGAATGGGTTCAATTCAGAGAAATGTTGGTCTCTATTTGGTTTAAAGTCTGCATGCAGGTGTTCAGTGTCAGATCTTAATGTAATGTAAAATAGTATAATAATGAATGATATTGGTCCTCAGGTGTTTCTATGTATTGGGTGTAATGTTGAATGCTCTATGGCGTGCAATTCCAGTAACGTGAACTTTTGTTCTTGTAGAACCGATGGGAGGAAGGTGACGTTAGCCCCTGCGTCCTCGTTGAGACTCCTCACAAAGAGTTGGATGAGACGAGTAACTTATCTGGTTTTAAGCGCTTCAGATTCAAGAATTTGTTCATCAAGCCCTCTCCGCTACCTTGTCTCAGGTACAATTCAGAAAGTAAATGTTTGCACAGTGTTGCATGAGGCTGTAGAGGACCCTGGATCTTTCCACTGAATAACTTGGTGCTGTGATTCGCCCCAGTTGAGATGAGTAATTGTTGCATACTTTCTCTGCAGTTGGGTGAGTTCAGATGACCTGTGGATAAAGATGCTGAACAAGGAGCTGAAGTATATACATGATAAAGGCTTCATGCAGCAGCACCCCAGCCTGCAACCCAAGATGAGGGCTATTCTCCTTGACTGGCTTTTAGAGGTGGGTATTGACTTGATGCCTACTTGTAGCAGGAGTTCTATGATGTAATTGTGAATTGTCTGTGACCTGTTGAATGGGTTTTTCTGCTCAGGTGAGTGAGGTGTATACACTTCACCGAGAGACGTTCTATCTGGCTCAGGATTTCTTTGATCGTTTCATGGTGACCCAGGAAGACATTAGCAAGAACCAGCTGCAGCTCATTGGTATTACCTCGCTGTTCATTGCATCCAAAATGGAGGTAATTGCATTGAATTTATCTGCATGTGTAATAGATTCTGTAGTAAACATTCTGAAATCTAACCTCGCCTTATAATTTTTCAATACAGGAAATCTACCCACCAAAGCTTCAAGAGTTTGCCTATGTCACAGACGGTGCCTGTGATGAGGATGAAATCCTTGAAATGGAACTAGTTATGCTGAAGGCACTGAACTGGCAACTCTGCCCAGAAACTGTCATCTCTTGGTTGAAACTTTATGCTCAAGTGGACTCCTTGAAAGAAGGCCCAAGTTTTCTTGTACCTCAATTTTCTCAGGAAACCTACATACAAATCACACAGGTCAGCACTGAATACATGCCATTTTTGTATGCATTAATTACTTGTGTATTCTCAGAACTAGTCATTCATGCAGTTCTCTTTACAGTTGCTGGACCTTTGTATACTGGACATTAACGCCTTAGATTACCAGTATGGTGTTTTGGCTGCTGCTGCGTTTTGTCACTTTACCTCATTGGAAACGGTTCAGAAAGTATCAGGTAAGGGCATTCATGTCAAATGTTCTTATTCCTATAGATTTAAAATCACATGTAGCTTAATTCACTACTGTTTACAGGTGTAAGTTTATGCACCCCTGGTCATTGGGTTTTTCTAAATGTTCAATCCTCAATTACACATTTGTACCTGTTAACTAGTATATCCCCCTACTCACTGAATGCTTAAGCAAATAAAACTATTTACTGTGAGGTGTCTGTTTTGGCAGTGATGTATTTGGCTTTATAACTGGTGTGGGAACATTTAAATATTTTAGGTGCCTTAGAAATGACTCTTGTCTCCTTGTGTAAGGTCTGACCTGGGACAGTATATCCAGTTGTGTACGCTGGATGACCCCCTTCATGAGGACAGTGAGTGAGTGTGCAAGGCCCAGGCTGAAGGACTTCAAGAAGGTGTCTACAGAGGACAGACATAACATCCAGACACATGTAGACTATCTAGCCATGTTGGTGAGTATTGGTTTTTGTCACTCATTCGTATTGTTTGTCTGTGTTTGCTCATGACTTGCTATTTATTGCTAACTCTTACCCCCCCCCCCTCCTTTCCCAGAATGCTGCTCATCAGCGACAGCAGGAGAGCTTGGACCGGTTATCTCCAGTGCCTGTTGGAGGCCTGCTGACTCCACCCAAAAGCACAGAGAAGCCCACGAACGCCTAAAGCTTAAAAGGGCAACCATCTGACGGTCTTCATTGCTGATCTTCATGAGCTGTCAGTCCCATCGAATGAATGCCTTCTGGCCAACACTACAGGTTGAAGAGAACTCCAGCCAGACAAAATGGCCCAAGGAGGCATGTGCAGAACTTCATAAAGCCCTGTTATGTCATGAGGCTTTGCTTAAGTGTATACATTTGAGTTGGGAGAACAAAACGGCCATGGTGCCATAAATATTTCAGTAAACAGTGGTCCGGTGAAGTCAAAGTATACTTGATCTTGCAAAATAGCATTCCAGATGTGCCTTTCACCAGAGATTCAAGGCAATGTTTACAAGTATTTCAGCCTTACATGGACAGTTGAAGGGCTTCTGTTTATCAAATATGTACCTAGAGGAAATGGCAGCGTTTAAATCGCTGTTTGTGTGGTTCGAGTTGACAAGTGGAAGTGTATATCAATTTTAGTAATTTAATATAAAGCTGTGCATGGAAGATGTACATGAATACATTTGCCATAGCTGCTCTGTTAAGTGGTGCTGTTGAACCAGGTTCTTATGAAGCAGAATCCTGCAGTGTACGTGTGTTCAGTTACGGAAGACTGTTACACTCTGCTTGAATCTTGTGCAGAAGTCATTTTGCACACATCCTGCTCTGTAAGCTTGTTATTTCTTAGGAACACATTCCTTGAAGACTGGTTGTATTTTCTGCTCTAAAGTGAGCTTAACCAATCTACAATGATGATGCATGTTACTGTTTGTGATTTTTTTTTTTTCTATTTTAAATGTAACTTTCATATTGCTATAAATTTTTACCTTCATTTTTATTGCCAAAGGCAAATATTTAATTACATATGTACTTAATTTATGAATTTGTGAAAAACTGTAAGATGCAGTTTTGTACTGAGCCTCTCATATGTAGCATAGCTTGACATCATTTTTACTGCCAGAGAGCTAGGAGCCAAATCCAGTGCCTGTGAACCAGAAGAGTCTGTAAATGTAACCCTATAAAGCTGTACAGGAGGGTGATGATTGTACATGTGGTAATGTTAATGTGTTCATCACTTGTAAATTTGTAATGTGAATTATTAAAAGTGTAACAATGGTTGAAGTTTTTTTTTTTATTATTTAAAATTCTAGTTGGACTCATTCCTGTCTATCTTGACTGGTTTAAATAGCTTTAGTGGGTGGCTCCTGTGTCTTCATATTTGAGTACAGGGGTTTGCTGTGATGTGCTGGCTAAAAGAATTGCATTGTATTCCATTAACCAGAAATACTATAACCAGTAAGGCATGTTTGGTGGAGCTGCAAGTTCAATGGCAGATTAAAGCTGCCAGTTGCCAAATGGCCTACCTAAATTGCACATTTGCTTTAAACTGCATTGAATTAATATGGTGGAATGGTGCATACACGGTTCAGCACTGAGTCATACAGTTTGCTGCATGTGAAATTTGATTAGGTGGCAGTCATGCTCATGCCTGAATTTTAACTGTCAATTTAATAACTGAGTTTGCGTGACGCCAGCTGGAGTGCATTCGCTTCTCTTACTAGGTTACATTAACATTGTAGCTCTGCAAACCTGGCGTAGCATTTGCATTTATGGCATTTACCAAATGCTTTTATCCACAGAGACTTCCATTCTCTAACTACAGGGAGACAGGGAGAACCTGCGACCTCTTGGTCCAGAGGCAAGTATCCTACCCACTGAGCTACCTCCAGCCCCCAAACTTCAAACTTCAGGCACCAGAGAAAGAGAAATCCGTTTTTATTTCTAGACACATTTCTAGAAATAAAAAGAGCCTCTAACCAGTGTTTTTAACAGGGTGACCAATCAGAACTCCAGGTCAGTCATTCTGGGTCTTCATGTACTCCAAAAACTCACTTATCTGACACACTTTCATGCCCAAATTCTGTTTTTTACATAACATTTGAGTTCATGATTCATAATTAGTTCTTAGACCTTTTAACAATCTATCAAATAGGCTGTTTTTGTTACTGTAGCTTTAAGACTGATGTATGTAAATGATCTATTTTCTGATTGGCTGACCTGTATTTCAGATTACTTAAAAGGAGCTGGAGCTGAAGCATTTGGAGTTTGTGTGAAGGGGCGGGGCTAAAGAGCTATCGACTGCAATGTACATTTGTTAGTTTTGTCGCAAAAACTGATTTAAAATGGGACTGTTTTTGTTTCCTAGTTTCCATATTTGGACTGTAAGGATGGAGAAATATTCCAACAATGAACAATATTTACACGTTTAAGGCTTTTTTTAATTCTAGAAAAGGAGTGATGCGGGCCCTTTAATTTATTGAAAGATAGTGTAACTGCAGTATATACCAGTGTGATCGCATTACTAGTTGTTTGTCCACAGCATGGAGCAATAATTAAAATTGCTGTTTTGTGATGTTTGTTTTTGTTTTATGAAGCATATTAACATTCATCCATTTCTTCATTTTCAAAAGGAAATGCCTGCACTGGAATGGAGCAGCAGAAGCCTGTTTTTTTGCCTGAGGGCCAAATTAGATGTGTGAGGACACTTGAATTTAATCAGAAAAGCTGCTTTTGCTCACATCTGACTGCATAATTCAGGAGGTGTGAAAGACAGGCAGAGGAGCTGCTTTTATAATGCAGTGTGAAGGCTGTTTTTCTTAGGAGGGTGTGAAAAGGTCAAGCAAGCGATTCCTACAATAACATTTAAGTTCGTCGGCGTTGTCCTTGTTCAGAAATGTGCGTCTCTGTCTTTCGAGCTGTGACTGTATGAGATACCCAGTTTTATAAACACACACACCCCACTATTAAATTTAGAATGGCATTTAAAATGCAGTGTAGCTTCTTAATGATGATTGATCTAGTCATTTTTTACAGTTACACACAAAATGTGTCTAAACAGTCAAAAAGACACGTTTAATATCTAAAACGTGTCTTTCTGACAGCATTTCAATTTTGTGCTTTAATTCACACTCAACTTTTTGTGGTTACCAATTATTAGTGCTTTGTGACCAAAAGAGTTGATATATTGTTTGATTACTTTGAAACTATTTTCAGATATTTAAGCAGTCTCAGGAAGCTGAATTAACACAGATAGTAGTTAAGATAGATTTGCTTTATTGTGTAGCTTTTTAAGCCACAGTTGTGTTGCCTGGTGTTGGATGCTGAATGACAAACTCATACATCAGCCATCAGAACGTTCTCGCAACCCCCAATGCTGAGAACCGCTGTTAAACACTTTCAAAAGAAGCGAAGCTGTGAGCAGAAAACCGTCGCAAAGACCCTGATCCCATGTTGCACTTGCATGAGTCTCTGGGCCTCTGCCTGTAGGTGTTTCTCCAGACAAACTGGCTGGTGTGGAAGCCACAGGGCTCCCCTTCTCACAATGCCACTGTTGTGTGAGTCTTTGTATAGTACTGGGAAAGGGGTCCCCCTCCTTAGCGCCTTCCATAACACTCTAGACTCTCCTAAGCACCCCCCCCAGCAACACACACACTCACCACAACAATCAGTCAAACAAAGAGCCCCCACCCTTTCTCTCAGTGTCCCACATGCAACTATTAAGACTAAGATTGTTCTTGTTTTAGGGGGGTTCTCATTTACTTGACCTACACTACTAGTTCATCAGAAAAGCTCGAAATATGTAGTGAAACTTGAAAGAAAGAAATATGCAGCATATATTTAATTCTAACAACTCATCAGTGGAATCTGAAATATGGATCTTTGAGCTTGTCTGAGTGTAAATTGAATTGAATTTCCATTATTGTCACTGTCCACAGTACAACAGGATTTCAATATGGAACTCCTTCACATATGAAAAGATGCACAAATGTCAATATACAACATTTAAGACAAGTGAAATGGACATATAGTGCAAAATCTTTGTCGAGTGGCTTGGATTGTGTATATGTTGTGCATGCTGAATTATAAAAATATATTATACATTATGTATTATATATGTATATTCACGGCCTCGCCCCTCCATATCTATCTGACCTCCTTCATATTGCCACACCCTCTCGTACGCTCAGATCATCCTC
>JBBPDE010000006.1:19943560-19954810 GCA_037974605.1 Nannopetersius ansorgii
GGTGCTGAAGGTAGGATTCGAACCTGTGACCTCTTGGTCTGGAGGCAAGTATCCTACCCACTGAGCTACCTCCAACCCCTCATGATCTTGGTGATCGGTATCAAGATCATCGGTAATCGGTGATCGGCCCCAAAAATGCTGATCGGAGCATCTCTAGCCATTACCCATCCTTTAACACCAGAAACATACTTTTGTATCCAGACACCTCTTCTAATTACTGTATCCCCCTAATTCATATGACATGCCAATAGAATGGGATGCTCTGGAGCAATAGGCACTTTGTCCAGTGCCAAACATGGGCTATAAACTTATAGTCTACAAACCTCTGGATGTGCAGGTGTAAGACTTTAGTATGGCTCACACTGGACCCTGATGCGAAACTCTTCAGGTTGTGAGTGTGTGTGTGTGTTGGCATGTTGCCTGGTATGTGGTTGATAAGGCTGGCAGAGGGGTCCCAATGGAACGGCCAACGCTTCAGATTACCAGGGCACCTGTCAGTGATGCACATATGCATGACTCTACTATATGACTCGTCTCTCTGTGTTTCTTCCTGTTGGCTGCCCAGAACTACCAGGCCTTCTCTACACTGGAACACGTCTGTGAGGCGATCATTACTGTTAAACTACGGCGCAAACACAACTGCTTTCTTGCAGTGCATTAGTTCTATAATTGTGGATGTTACTTTGACACACACCCACTTCCTAAACATTGCAGCAGATGGTGACTGTGCTCCCTAATAGCAGTGGCCTCTTTCAGCCCTGCCACAGTGCAAAAATGGTTCAGAAAAGGTTTACAAAACATAACTTGTTGACTTGGCCTCCAAATTCCCCAGATGGGATTGAGTTGGACAAAGATGGACAAACTAGTCTGATCCATGGAGGCCCCAACACACAACCTGCAGAATTTAGAGAATCTGCTGCTAACTTCTTGGTGCCAGATACACAGCACACCTTCAGGAAGAAGTCTACTGGAGTGCTGCACTGTTACAATATTAAGAAAGTGGTTAAACCCCTTAGAATTCAGAGTGTATTAGTGAAATCAGATTTAATCAAATAAATATGGTGTATATCAGTCTAAATCCAGTGATTGCTTTTCTATACGCTCGTTGTTTGCTGCTCTTTGGCTCAGTGTGCCGTCGCTTGTCTTCTCCCCGGACCCCCGAACTCTGCAGGTTTTCCCATCCACTGACGATTAAAGATCTTGTGTTGTTTTCTATTTGTTTCTAAGACCTAAAATTAAAGGAATTTCCCAAAATAAACCCTATTGTGGATTTTTGATGGTCAGTGTGTGTGTGTGTGTGTGTGTGTATATGAGAACTGTAAAGTCAGTATTTACCAAAGAAGACGAGCAGACACATGCTGATGGCGAGGATGGAGCTGGGGCTGAGTGCAGCCAGGCGCAGAGCTTTAACCTGTCCCAGTTCACACCACTGGCCCCTGAAGCCCTCCGGACAGCGGCACTGGAAGCTTTTGGTGGAGTGGGCCAAGCATGTGCCTCCATTCCGGCACGTGGAGGGGCCACACGGGGACGCGGCGCACTGCACCAACCCCGTCACCTCATCAGCCACAGCAAACTGACCAGCTGGACACCTGCATTCACACACAGCAACAATGCAAAGCTGCTGTGAAAATGTGATGAAGACATCCTTACCGCAGTCCCTGAAATCCTAATCAAAAATGAACCATTTTTATTGTGTTATTTCATGCTCCTGGTCACATCAAACGTGATTTAATCGTATGTCATACCTTTAAAAGGAGAAAATAATGTAAAGAACATTGCATGTTTCATTACAAACAGAGCACAAGTGCTTGGTTTAGTGATGAGTATGAGATGTTATATATTGTATTAAATACTATAGTACATTGTACAATGTTCAAGTATTGTGATATGAAGTTTTGACTGTACTGCCTATATGTTGTGTTTGTACATGTACTATATAAAGCCAGGGATTGATGTAAGTGGTACTCAAAATGTGCACCAGTTTTCAGTCTCCACAGAGCAAATGTGTACCTAATTTGTGACTTCATACTGCGCGCATAACCCCCCACCAACCACGCTGAGACAGAGACCCCGACAAGGACACACCACAACAAGCAAGTGCATTTAAATTTATATGAAATTAACAGCAACTGTTCTAGACTTATAAGGGCTAAAGCGGACAGAGGCAGAGGCAGTTTGGGAGTCGAGTCTGACCTGCATTCGTGTTTCCTCCACAGGTCCACACAGTAGAGGGGGCTGTGGCAGGGTTTGGTGCTGCAGGCGTCTGAGTGGCAGCCAGCCTGAACCCCGCGCCGCTCCAGCACTGTGGCAAACTCACTGCTCTGACCATCCAGCGGTAGAGAGTGACCATTGAGCCTCACATCCCGCATGCAGCCTGCGCAGTGGCACACACACATAGCAGAATGATTCAGCACCATTAAAATACAAAAGAGAAAGAGGATAATGATATAATGATATAATGTTGACCAGCTAAGAGAGAGATAAATAAAGAAAGAGTGAAAAAGAGAAGGACAAAGAGAGGGCAGAGTGGATATAAAGTTAGGGTGAGAGAGTGGAAGAGGAAAGGAAAAGAGATGTATATTTAAAAGCGAAAGAAGCAGTTACAGGGATTGTTGCATAAGAAAAGAAAGGTAGACAGACAGATAGACATGAGCCCCACCTTGAAAGTCTGTGTGTATGTTGTGTGTAGCGCCGTTGCCCAAAAGCATGCTGGATGGATGGACCACGATCTCTCGTTTGTGGCCTAGAACTCCTGAGACCTCTCGTGACCCCCCTCCTTGTTCCAGACGCAGGGTGAACTGGTTGTCATGACGATTCAGACTGACCAGGACCCACTGGCCACGGTCCACTCGTTGACTACCCAGCTTAAGGACGTGGGCTCCATCCCCCAAGTTGGCGCTTACGCTCAGATACCCGTCTACTATCTGAGAGAACATGATGAAGAACAACATGTGCCTTAGAATCTCAATCAGTGACATCACTGGCATGACATCACCCCCTTACAGTTTGGTGTAGTGTTTTGCCCACCACTCACCTGCAGTATGATGAACTCATTGGAGTCGCGGGAGCTCATGCTGAGCAGGATTCCGGAGGGGGAGCGAGTTCTGAGGAGGAGCTGAGTGTGCGTCCTGCGCGGACTCCCAACACCTCTCAGCTGATACCTCAGCATACTCTCTTTCTCAAAGGACCACTCGGGGAGCACTGGAGCACACAACAATATTTTCAGCACACGGACAGACACACACAGTCCTTCTGAAAGCTGCCCATGATTCACACATATCTAGTGCTCACCAGCTAAAATAATTGTGGAGCACAAGTTTAAAAATGGAACAGGCTGACCCACTCAAACATTTGCCAATATATCGACATTTGTTGAGCTGAGCTACACTTAGAAAGCCAGTGGGCCGCGCTGTTATCTGGGTCAGACAAGCTAGCGTGCTTCACAATATCCAGGAGGAAAAATCAATACACAAGCTACAAAATTCTCAATACGGAGCCATCAGTTTAACAGCACAGACATGTTTATCTATTATTAACAGCAGATTTTATACACCACCCAACATCTCTTTTTCCAGTTGTCCAGCGGGGCACTGTGCTCTAAATTACCTCATTTTGTAAGCTTGTGTTATGCAACTACCATGCACAGGTAATGCAGAAACAAGATCACACAATTGGCATGTTGTTTTTTTGCTCTTGCATTCCTCATTTGCACATATGTGTGAAGGCCAAGATGCTGTAATGTGTCTCATGTCTCATTTAGACATTCAAAAGAGTTCTCACGACCGTCCTTTGGAGCTCTTATTAAGTCTTTGGGCAGCACCATACTTTGGTCAAATAATTTCATTTACAGCAAGTCTGACCCATATAGTGGAGACAGATTTATAGATGTGAGCTGAAAAGTTGTTCTTGAGTTGCACTGTGTTTATAACACATAAAAACTGTTTCAATATTTTCAGTGCAAAATCAGATAGGCACATACTGTGGCATAGATATAATAATCAGTGTCAGCCAGCTACCACATTTTTCCTCTAAAATGCTTAGCATATGATTATTATATGCTAGTTATACCAACTATCATACAATATAGAACTAGCTTCATCACAAAAACTGTACGTGCAAGAGACAAACTAAACACAGATGTAAAATCAGCATGAAAAACACTACAAAACCCACATAAACTTATCTCTGATGATTTTGATCTGTTGACCTGTGTAATCTATACTGAGCCAACAGAAAGGAAAATGATATTAATAAAAAAAAAAAGAGTATATAATCTGACATGCACTATGCCCTATGCATGGCTCTGAACCAAAAACATTCCTTCAAACCTAGATATCTTATCCACTACATCTACCAATAGATGGTTTTGGGTGGTTTTGGGATAGAACCTGCTTGGGTGGGGTAGTTCTTTGTAGTTGGATCTTGACAAAAAAACCCCTAAAAAAATTAATGTATCCCTAAATAAGGCATTATCTGTAGTTTACAGTTCAGGTGAGTGTGGAAGAGCCTCTCTTTTCAGAATGCAGGGTAGAGGGTATCTTGAATCAGGGCAAGCAGTGCCTTTCTGTTCATGCATTTCACATGGCTCTAAAATGAGCATTCGATTCAACATGTGCTCAGTTATAAACTGCACAAAACGCACCCTTTTCACACTTGTGTCCGCTGTAGCCGGGGTGGCAGTCACAGCTGAAGGAGCCCCACTCCCCCAGGCAATTCCCATGCAGCCCACAGGAGGGCCCTCCTGCAGTCAGACACACGCCATCGGTCAGCCCGCACCCAGGGGCACTGTTCTCACTCTCTGCTGCGTTGCCCAGGTCATACACCTAACCAAGGACACACACACACACAGACAGAGTAAAGAATCTGAATCAGCACTTTGAGAAACCTTAGTGGCCTATATTGATGCTGATCATGGCGCCAAATCCTGAGACGCAGAGGCCGAAGGCCACGTCTGGTATTACCAGAGTAGCAGAGTTAGCACTTGTAAGCAGGAAATCATAACATCTGCCTCAGTGGGTCGAGTCATCATACTATTTTTCCAGTTAGATACTTTGTTTTGCCATTTCACACTCTGATATATCGACACAACCTCAATGCATGAACACACTGCTGGGCAATTATTTATTTATTTATTTTTAACACTCTGGAAATAATCGGCCTGCGCAAAAGTTACGGCACAATTTATCTGATTTTATTTATTTTTCTAATATGGTACACTAAATAAAATTAGATTTAAAAAATAATAACGGTTTGTTAAAATTAACAGGTGTATGGGAGTCTACAGCCTAAAAGACATTTATATCTCTTTACATGAAGTCACAAAAAATCCTTGTGGCATATACCATTAAGGAATGAGCTGATTGCCTGAGCTGGTTCAAACTATCAATTTAACTCAAGGATCCTGTTTTCCATAAAAGGCCAACATTTCTATTCCTTCATTGCAAGATCCTGCATGTCACATCACATCCCAGCTTTGTTAATGCTTGACAAAAATGTCAGAAAATAGTCAGTGTGTCTCAGGGCTGTCGGAGGGGAAATGACATTCTCACAGCAGGCTTCACCCACTCACTGCAAGACCACCCACACACACTGGATTTGACCATGACTGTAAAAAGTAAAGATAGGTTATAGTATTGTTAGCGTATGCATAAGTGAGTATCCTAGCTCTTTAATGTACGATGTGCGGCATCTTTTTCAACTATTTCCATGCACGATTTTGTACATATATCGTCCATTCGCCCAAGTTTTTGTGGGCACGGCCATTAACAGCTACCCGTAAAGTAAAGTCTTTTAGCCTTTTAGAAATTCAATGTGAAGAAGCATAAATGGTGATCTTAGTATAAATTATTTTCGAATGTAAAAAATCAGATTTTAGCACGTCAAAAACTTTTGGTCAAGAAAGTAAAGAATGTATGTCTATGCCAATTTTGATGGGAGGAACTGTCACGGTTCCCTTCAGATCTCACAGGCACTGAAGGCAGGCGCATACGCAGACTTCTATTTCTTATATTTTTATTGAAACAAAGCAAATCCCACAAGAGCCAGAAACAAAACTCAGAACTAGAACAAAAGGAGAATGGAGAACTAACTAACAAGCCAGCTTCACGGTGGACTGATAGTGAGGTCCACCACACGAACTTCAATACAAAAAGCAAAACTCCAAAACCCAAACAAACTCATGGCTGGTAGTGCTCAGGGTTTCACAACCAAAATCAAAAGAACTGACATGGACAGCCTCTAGCGGCGGGAACATTTTAACATGCAGTACTTTCTTTGTCAAAAGTAAAACATTACATGTTGAAATGATTAAATAATAATTATTATTAAAGAATTATTATATGTTCAAATTAAATTGTTAAATATTAGAATGAAAAATTGTTCTTTTATGCAGAGTGTATTTTAGAGCCTATTTTGGAGTGGAATGTTTCAGTTAAGTTCAATTCAGATCAACAGAATGTTTGACCAGATCGTTTAGGTTTTTCTCAACAGACCTGCTGTTTCATGTTTGACTGTGTTTTCTGCTTTGACAGAGTACTTTTATCTGTTATTTGTAGTGAACAATTATTAACTATTTCAATTATTTATATCCAGTTTGCTATAGATGACCATATTAGAAAAATAAATAAAAAAACAAATAAATTTGCACAGACCGAATATTTTCTAGTGCTCCTCTAACAAGTGTCCTTAGAAGGAGTAGCCAGGAGAGGAGATGGTGCTCTCCCGATGGGAGATCTTTTCTGATATTATCACGGTTCGGTCAGTGGCCATTAGGGCCACTGCTTTTCTGTTCATGTTGTGGGACTTTTATTTTGGTTTCATGTTTATTGCTTGTGTCACGTGTCCTTTGTTTACACCTGCCTTGAGTTTTGTCTCGTGATTTAGTTCTGTATATATAGTGCGTGTCTGTTAATTTACCCTCATGTGTCCATCGCCTCGTTACCCCTGCCTGTTTGACCTGTTTATACTCCTGGAGGCCATCGTGCCTGTTTGTTTTCTTGTGAGTTCCTTAATAAACATATAGCATGGATCCTTGTGTCTCGGCCTGCTTCGTGCTCAGAGGTAGGTCAGGGTGTGGGCTTCGAGGCCCGCAAACTGACAGATACTGTGTGTGTCACAGTGAACATAGACAACACTGTACGTTTAGCACAATCTTCAGAGAGGCAATGTCACCGTACCTGACTGTCCACCACCAGGTTTCTGATGCAGCCCACAAAACCTTTGTAGTGAGGGTGTGTGCGACGCAGCGGGTGTGTTTCCTTTACTCCTCCGAGTTGCAGAGGCTGATCCACATTCAGAAACCTTCACAGAAAAAAAACAACATCAGCAATGACCTCTTAAACTGCAATACATGCTAATGACAACAGCATTAACACCATGTCCTCGTCAGCACTTTCCTCTAATTATATTAAACATCATGTGCTGTCTCCTAATTACATGCAACACTCACAGTAATTATTTTTAACATATTGAGAATTTCTTCATTTAACACATGCAGTTCCTTTGAATGGCCCATATCCAACATTTATATTGTTTTTAATTTTCTCCCTGGGGTCTTATTAAGTGTATGTACCAAAACAGACACAATTCATTACATGACCACTTTGCAACTTCTCTTCGTCCCTGAGGATTAAATAGACACTGTTAAATCACTGTATTTTTCACTGAGCCTTTAAAGCATGTATATGTAAATATGCTGTTTTAGATTGGCTGCCCCCTTTTGTGCTTTGTTCAAAAATTCCACATTGAAACACACCCCATAACTTAATTTAGGATGGACAGGGCTAAACTGTTGTAGGCTGAATATATGGATATATCTACTTAGGGGACATCAAAAAAAAAGCAGACAGCTTAGTTTCTTTATAACTTTTACTATGTTTATATATTATATTGCTTTTATTAATTTCAAGAAAATTAGAAAAATTCAGTTTTAAATGACCTGTTTGCATTGAGCCAGTATGTGCACTGTGTATGGAAAGAGAAAGATTGGGCCAAAACGAATGCAAGTCCCCTCTTACCTGTCACTGCCTGGTGTGTCTGCAGACACTTTACACACTGACTGATCTGTCTCGAAAACCTCCACTGCTAAACCCTCCACCTCATTCACCATGGCCCCAGAGCAGTGATCCAGAATCAGCTGTACTTCCTGTTCACACAGACACACACACACACACACATTAGTACGTATGCAACAATAGAAGTTCCAAAGTTAAAAGAATATTTTAATGTCAAATGTGTCTGTTAGCATCATGTCCACAACCTGAAATCTGTGTAATGTGTTTAGCCAATCAGACAAGGGTCGACAGGTCTTTGTCACAAACAAGGTTTGTATCATACACAGCTCAAACGTTATTTGCTGATGTAGCTATATTTAGACATCCGCTAGTATTCAATAATTCAGCATAGTGCTACGTTAAACATGCATGGTAATATTTTTGCAGTCAATCTCATGAACTGAAAAGGCGAAAAAAAAGGTTTGGTAATCATCACGATAAAAAAAACTGTCAGCTTACGCAGGTGGTTTACTAATGAGACTGAGTAAGTTGACTTGAAACCTGTGTGGATGACCGATGAACAATATGAATATTAAATGGTTACAAATGTGTCTGCACCTTTTTTTCGTTGTAAACACTCACATAACATTAGAAACAACAGGAATCAGACTGTGCTTGCAGTCGTTTCCATAATGGAAAGGACACAAAACGGAAAGTACAAAAAGCATGTGTGGTCCCACCTTGCCATCACTGATGATGTCGAGTCGGTGCCAGCGGCGGTCACTGACGAAGGCCTGGGGAGGAAGCTGCAGTGTGAGAGTGCCTGATCCATGATTAACACTCAGCAATGGAACACCTTTCTTCAGCTCTGCTCAGAGAGAGGGAGAGATAGAGAGAAAGAGAGAGAGAGAGAGAGAGAGAGAGAGAATGAGAGAGAGTGAGATAATGAAAGAGAGAGAGAATGAGAGACAGCAAGAGAGAATGAAAGAGAGAGAGAATGAAAGAGAGAAAAATAGACAAAGACAGATAGAGGGAGAGAGAGAGACAGAGAGAGAGAATGAAAGAGAGAGAGAATGAAAGAGAAAGACAGTGAGAGAGAGAGAATGAAAGAGAGAGAGAATGAAAGAGAAACAGCGAGAGAGAGAAAGAGAGAGAGAGAGAGAAAAATAGAGAAAGACAGACAGAGGGAGAGAGAAATAAAGAGAGAGAGAGAGAGAAAAATAGAGAAAGACAGACAGAGGGAGAGAGAAATAAAGAGAGAGAGAGAGAGAGAGAGGGAGAGGTGAGCGTATTTTTAAGTACACATAATGTGATTCCTGAGCTTCCACTAAGCTCTCCCTCATGTATTAAGAGGTTGACCACATGCTGCGCTCACTCCTCTGAACCGTTAGTTCTCTTAGCTTTCTGATAGTTCTTAAACTGTTCATTCTTTATGTTACTTTTCTAAATGCGGCCTCTCGTCTAGACTAATCCATCACGCGTGTGGAACATCACATTCCAGCTGCAGCTGCTGGACTCGAGCGTGGCCTCTGGGTTCTGTATTGACCCCTGGTGGCAAAAAATGCTTCACTGCAATCAATATGTGGTCAAGTTCGATTTTCTTCTACTGATCTGGGGAGCTCTGGGCCTGCGTGATAATTACATGACTTCAGGCAACACGTAACAAACCTATGAGCTCAGCTTATTTAAGGCCAGTGTGGGTCGCTCTCTGGAAGCGCACAGGTCTTTGGAAGGGCCTGAAGAGAGAGGCATGCCTGCGAGGAAAGTTTGACATTTGCCGGGGGTCAGCATCAGTGCTGATCCCACCTGATCCCATCAGTCTCCAGCGCTGACCACAGACCCATTTCCATTCAGACCCATTCATCACTAAGCGCTCAACCTTCGCCATGTTTGCTGTCGTCCATCGATTTCATTGCCGCAGTTAATTGGTGAGGGAAATTAATTTCTTGCATGGGCAATGTAAAAACCTTAAATCATGACGGTATCGATCGAGTGTGGCGTTTTCATTATCGAAATGACGCCTCGCTGCTTCTTCAGGCTTTTTATTAAGGGCTGGAACAGACACTGCGGAGGACGAACACACTGCAGTCTAATGGAGTTTGTGTAATGTACCAAGTGAGATGAAGTCTTCTTTGTCTCTGGGCTGGGGGACGCCGAGGGGGCCGTTGTAGAGCAGCAGGCCGTTTTCTGCCTCTGTGATGAACTCCAGCGAGATGTGGCTCTGGAAGCAAGGCCTGAGAGGAGGGAACCAGGCGTAGCCGTCTCCAAGAAACGTGTGTTTAGTCTGCTGACACTCCGGCCCGTCAAACATGGGTGGACATTTACACCTAGGAAAAACGCGATTAACCCTTAGAAGTCGCAGTTGTATATACAAACACTCACGTATATACAGTATATATATATTTTATATTAGCCTTAGTCTCTTGCCTACAACTAGATGTCAAAAGATGTCAAATTTTCTGCTTGTTCTATCTTATAGTGTTCTATCTGTTTGCACAAAACTGAAACTAAGTAAAGGTCAGCTGCAGCATAACACAAATGACTACTTAGCACCCAGTGGAACAAACACGTTATCACAAATAACAACACAGGAATGACCAGATTAGACTGTAGCAATTGTATAGTTGTGTAAGTAATTATGTAGTTATTTGTAGTACATTTAAATCATAGAGCAAGACAACAATAACGCCAGAAAACCTGGATGTATTCAAAACATCTGAATGTCATAGTAGTATTCTTATTTATGATTAATGGGAAGCTGTGATGATCAGTGCCTGTGTTCTACTACTTAAACCCTTTCATTCACAGAATTTCTATTGGGTCCCAGGGGTTAAGGGGTTAAAAAGCATATATGGTACCTGTAGCCCATCTCACTGTCCACGCAGGTGCCCCCATTGAGGCAAGGGCTGTTTGGGTAGGAGGAGCAGGACAGGTGCTGGTTCTCTCTGGCCAGGCAGCCACACTGAGCGCTGGCTGTAGCCGACACAGACACCAGAGAGGTGTTTCCCCGGTTCAGAACTGAAGGAGTGCCACTGAACGTCACCCTGCTGGAACAGCCGCCTGTGTTACTGCAGTCTGCGTATGCGCACTCATTCACCCCCACCTGAAGAATACGGACACCCAGCGCTGCCTCCAACTGAGAGAGAGAGAGAGAGAGAGAGTGAGAGAGAGAGGGGTTGAAAAGACAGTCAGAAGAAGAAAGAGAGAGAAACAGAGAAAGAGAGAGAGAGAGAGAGAGAGAGAGAGAGAGAGTAAGATG
>JBBPDE010000006.1:19959358-19969556 GCA_037974605.1 Nannopetersius ansorgii
GTGTGTGTGTGTGTGTGTGTGTGTGTGTGTGTGTGTGTGTGTGTGTGTGTGTGTGTGTGTGTGTGTGTGAGTGCGTGGGAGGTGAGGGGGAAGAGACACACATCTTTAAGAGATAAAGGGGGAAAAAAAGCAACTCATCTCATTGCCACATATGGACTCACTTAAGCTGCGTGGTAGGGGGCCAATGCTATTAGTATGCAACGCTGCCATTTCTCCAAAAGGCAAAACGGAGCACTGTAATCCTGTTAGGCATGAAATCAACAGCTTTTAAAATGGCTCCTGTTTATGTGCCTATTAAACCTGGGACTTAAGTAAATTGTTTGCTTCATGCCATGTTTGAGCTACATGATGAGTTCTTATTAGAAGGTTAATGCATTTCCATTGGGTGAGAGGGAAAAACACTAAAAATACATCGACTCAAACCACATTTTTCCCCTGAGTATTATAGCACGCTGACAGCTGGAATGAAACGCTACGTAAATACTGTAGGACAGAATACAGCCTTTGGCCATCAAGCAGGAGAATGAATCTAAAAGTAATGTTCTACAACGTACCTTCATAGTTGTAGACTAGGAACTCAGAGTGTCCGGGCGCATGTGGGTGATCATTCCTATCCCCAATGATGACGGTCAGTGTGCTGGTGGAACTCATTGGGGGAGAGCCGCTGTCAATCATCAGAATGGGGAGGAGGTACTGCTTCTGCTGCTCCCGATCGAAGGTGCGAAGAGCTGTAATGATGGCACTTCCATTTCGCAGATCCGTCAGGTTAAAGTTTGTGACATCTGAGGTGAGCATCAGCAAGCGAATGGAGAAAGGCCCTCCGTTAGGTGCAGAGTCTCTGTCGATGGCGTGGAGCAGAATGGAAGTGTCATTCATTTGGACGACCTGCGGTGCGATGGTGTTCTCCCACACAACGGGTCGGTACGGAGATTCAAACTCAGGTCCATTATCGTTAACATCTTGCACGGTCACCAGCACTATAGCAGAGCCAGTCAAGGCAGGGCTACCCATGTCTGTGGCCAGGATCACCAGCCTGTGCTGAGACAGCTTCTCCCGGTCCAAAGAGTCGGCCACCACCACCCAGCCATTTTTATCCACCAGGAATTGCTGAAAGGGGTCTGACTCTGGGGCGATGCTGTAAGAGAACTTCCCATTCTGTCCTGAATCCAAGTCCATGGCAGTCACCTGGGCCACAATGGTTCCCACAGGTACGTCCTCAAACATGGACCCTGCGTCATAGAACTGAGGGAAGAAGATGGGTGCATGGTCATTGGAGTCTTCCACTTGGATGACACAGTAGGCCAGGCTGTAGAAGTCAGCATCCTCCACTTTGACTGTGAGATTGAAGGTGCGCTCATGGGGCTTCTCAAAATCAATCTTTTTCTTCAGCCGAACTACGCCTCGTCGGTTCACTTTATCGGTCTCAATGAAGAACTTGCGGTCATCATCTCCACCAACAATGCTGAAGGTCATGACTGAGTTCTCTCCCTCATCCCCATCTGTGGCCACCACTGCCAGCACTTCACTGTTGATATCCAAGTCCTCTGCCATGGTGGCCATGTAGACCCTCTGAGTGAACACAGGGGGGTGATCATTCACATCGGAAACAACAATTGTGGCCGTTCCAGTTCCGGAGAGGCCTCCTCCATCCCTGGCCTCCACAACAACAAGGTAACGATCCTCCACCTCCCTGTCTAGGGAACGTAGCACTGTGTAGATGGTGCCTGTAGCTGAGTTGATGGAGAACAAGTTGAGATTGATTTCGTTACGGACATTCTGAACAATCCGATATGTGAGGACAGCATTCTTGCCAGCTTTAGGGTCATCCAGGTCTGTAGCTCGCATCTCCATGATGGAGGTGTCAGCAGGAGAGTTTTCTGGCACATGGCCCACAAAGCAGCCATCTAAGGCACACATGAAGATAGGGGCATTGTCGTTGATGTCCCGCACTTCCAATAAAACATCAGCAAAGCCAGTCAGGCCAGCTCCGTTCTCGTCAGTGGCCAATACTAGAAATCTCCAGGCTGAACGCTCTTCTCGATCAAGGCGCTTTTGGGCGTAAATCTTCCCACTGAGCTCCTCTATAGTAAACTCACTTCCAGCACCCTGTCCATGCAGTGAGTATCGCACTGCACTTTGGTCCGCCTCTTGATCTGGATCTGTGGCCGAGACCTGAGCAATCCCACAACAGAAAAACTTTCCATTAAAGACAAACATTAATGCCTTGTTCAATGTGTTACTAGCTTCTTAATGGATCTACGGCAAGTATATGTGGCTTGATTCAAAACATCTGTCACACAACACAAAAGGCAATTAAAAGTTAATAGATGCAGCAAAAGGAATACAGAAATCCCCCCTTGTCTCTCCCCAGGTTTGTTTACATAAAGTCTTTGAAGTCTTTTTTATGCCAACAGCACAATAGGCAGTGATATGGGAACCGCTGAAGGAGAGTGACAGTCGAGGCCAGGTACGTCAAAATATTCGTTTCAAATTAGATTTTTTCCCCCCTCGAAACTCGAGCAGCACATTAATAAACATAACAGAACATTTCAAGGGAGAACATCACAAAATCGGAAACAATTTTCTGCTTCAGACAGGAGGTTCAAATCAAATCGGTTCTACCTGGCAGAAAACTTGTGGTTCTTCACACAGGCCTCTCCCCACATTAGAAAGCTCATGATTAGTCCTGCCTCTCACCTCAAGTACAAGGACCGGCAGCTCAGACAACTCCTCTGTGACGCTGGCATGGTACTCCGTCTGGCTGAAAATTGGTGCTTCATCATTTTGGTTGATGATGTTGATGACCACCATTGTCTGGTTCTCCCATTTTCCATCAGATGCCACTAGCCATAACTCATAGCGTTGCACTCGCTCGTAGTCCAGCCGCTGGGCAATAAAGATTGTGCCGACCTCTGGCTCCACGTCAAAGGTGCCCATGGTGTTCCCTGAGGTTATCTGGTAGCGCAGCTTGGCATTAGCACCTGTTGGAACATGTAAAATTGCTGTTGGAACAACACATGGTATCTCCAAAGCAGCAACATTTTAAGGGGCAGATAAGAGCATTCTAAAACTTGTAATGGAAGTTCATGTAATTTTACATAACAGTTCTGTTGGCTCTTTGGCTGGATGCAAACATGAGTATGTCAACTAACAAACACAAATGGTTACACACACTGTACATACCCACTTGTAAATGTCCATTGCACATATACATTTGTAAATTTCTGATTATCTACTATCTCCGGGATTGACATATGTATAAAAATTAGTGCTGGGCCGTTAACGGCGTTAACGCGCGAGATTCTTATCGCGCGATAAAAAAAAATATCGGCGTTAACGCCCCCCCATCACCCAACCCGAACTACACTACAGGGCTACACTATGCAAGCTATGATGAATTTCACCTTGATATTTCAGTGACTTGACCGGTTCACGCACGTTTCAAACCTATCTCGGTCTCTCCCCCAGACAGAGTGAGCTGGGTCTACACTACGCAAGCTATGATGAATTTCACCTTGATATTTCAGTGACTTTTCCGGGGGGCGGTGGGTTAGATTAGAGGTGGGCATAGATTAATTTTTTTAAGATTAACGGCGTTAAAAAATTTTAAAAATTTAATCTATGCCCACCTCTAATAAAAATGTATAATAACCAGTAAATTTGGTTCATATCCATTGCATATTTATGATCACAGTAGCAACCTGTATAATTGTTCATCTACTTGTAATTCCTGATTAAAGTTAACACAAATTGTATATTACATTCATATTACTTTACATCCATCTGTATATATTATTCTGTTTCTTCTTGTACATATCACCGTACATGCACCTATAACTTTTACCCTGTACTTGCTGCTTATTGCACTTCTGGTTAGTCCTAAACTGCATTTCGTTGCCTTGTACTTGTACATGTGTGTTGACAATAAAGTTGAATCGAATCTTACGTCCACCTTTTATTGCTAGCTGCATGCACTGAATGAATGTTAAACCTTCAGGGTTTATCTTTCTTAATTATTAAATATTTTCCAGTTGGCAGATTTGAATACTTTGCCCTTAAACATAGATATTCAAACAGGATAAATGGTCAAAATGCCAACATCTAATGGTTCAGCTGAGAACAAAACATAGCAGTGGCATTGAGATTCATAGAGATTCATACCCACAAATGTTGCAGGCCTTCAGTCTTTCATGGTAGACCGAGAGAATATGATTAATTGAGACCTGCAGCTATTCTTTCAGTGTGCTCTGTCAATGCGCCCATGATTAAGCCATGTTCCCATGTCTTGATAAAAAGATGAATAAAAGCGTCTTCTTTCAGGGTTTTACAGGGCCCTTTAGATCTTGAAAATGCAAGAGCTCTTTCCCTAACAAATGTGAAGAATTTAATAAACGGATGCTCGCAAACTCAATAAATGCAAACACAAACTCTGCTTCCAATTAACTGTAAAAATGTACTGTGCCCTTTTTGTTGATACGTATAAGCCCCCAGACTTAGGGTAAGCAGTAATCTAAAACATGCTCCCTTTCGTCCCTTTTGAAGGCTGCACAGTTCAGCAGTTCTAATAGAGGTACATCACAACTCCACACGCCTTTCATCCTCCTCTCTCTTTTTCTCCATCCAATCATTAAATCCCACATACTGGGTGAGTGTCATCCATGATCACAGGTTATGCGATCTTTTTTGCTATACAGAGAACGGACAAACTCACTCACAGGCTGACTTGGCCTCACTATTTGACCCCTATAATGGCAACATAGCGCAGAACCTCAAGAACTGATCTAATTAAGGGCTCATGTGAAAGGAACAGGACTATAGATGCAGATGTGCAGAGCAAACAGAAACAGGCAAGCAACAAAGCCCTCCATCCTCTCTGTTTAGACCCCCTTCATCACGACCCTGTCCAAAGACAGGAAAACAACTCCTACTCTGGCACTGTTTACCAGCCTGGACAAGATTTTATGAGACAAACACCATCTGGGCGCTATGTGTATGGATTTCATTAGGACGTGTCGAGCTTGTCCTGGACGCGGCCATCAGGGCTGTGGAGCACAATGTGCCCTGACACTTGCTGAAGGCGACTCGGACATTTTGGCCCAAAGCACTTCCCTTAATGACCAGCTGCCTCATATGGCGTCCCCTTGCAGCAGCACTATAGGCTGCAGAGCTTCACCTCGCCAACTAAAGAAACCTCGGCCAGGGTCCTGGAGTGCCCAAGGTGTTTTTTTGCTCCAACATACCTGATCTAACTAACCGGATAATTAACAAAGCCTAGGGTCCATTCCAGCAGCAGGAATACTCTAGGGTTTATAGAACCCAGACCCAGGTCTGCAAAGATAAGGTTTTAAAAATGGTCCTACATGTTTCCAGACTCAGGTGTACAGTTCTAGAAAAAGTCTTTAATTTTGTGAAGGTTTATCTTAACATGACATGGAGGTTGTTTAAACTTTAAAATGGTTCTCCATACTCACACAACTGGTTTACAAAGATTGTTTTTACATCCTGATGTCAATTTTATATATGAATAAAACAAGATTTGCATATTGTGCATGACAGATTTGCAAATCAACCAATTCTGCTCCCTATTGGTGACCCCCACCTTATCAGTGAGTGTGAAATATGAGAAATAGGCGAGGTAACACAGTCATACATTAATGGAACATGTTATAGCGACCATTATAATTCTATGCAATAATACAATTATTCTAATTTCTACTAGCATGTCTATGGCATTTCAGTGTTATATCAACAGTGAGCTGTTTTTCCCACTCTTACTTCAACAAGGACGAAAATCAGTATTCTCAGAACATCATACTCATTCTATCCACCCCAGCCTGTTTTCATCAAGTTTCTCTCGATTTGGCCTTGTGTGTGTGTCATTCACGTGTGCGTGTGTGTTTATTCATAACCATTGTAATTGTGTAAACAGGTTATGTCTGGGTCACGACGAAGTTAAGGAATTTGCTACTAATAGCCTTTTTTGGTAACTTTAGTTTTTAAGAGTGTAGTTTTAAGGAGCTCTCAATGTGTCTTGAGCTCCTCTACCTCAACAAGAGTGGCCTTTAAAGACTTCAGCTATAAATTATGTTATACTGTATGCTGTTTCTGAACTAAAAGGTATAAAAAACTAATCTAACAAAAAAAGGGTGAGTCTAATAAGCTTTGGGAAACATTTAATAGAACCATACAATTCCTCCATTCTCCATGGATCATGCTCTAATTGTTCCAATTTCCAACGTTACTCCTCAGTGTGTGATATATTGAGTGTGATGTGATATTGCTCTTTCCAGGATCTGGAGGTGGACAGGGTACTACTGTCTTCTGATATGCATTCTTGGTCATGACAGGCCTAAAACTCTATAAAAAGATACTTTTTTCCTTTCTGATTTTCTATATTGCTGCATATTTGTTGAAACTAATTTCAATATCAGACTTAGAGAACTGTGAGAAGCTTAAATCACATTTTTAAATTCAATGAAATAAAGGAAATGTATTCAATTATCACTTATTTATTTAAGGACAAAAGTGCTTTGTGAAAAGGTAATTACACCCTTGTTGCATGACTTTAGGCAGAAGACACATTTACTACAATTTTACATTAGCTTTTCACATTGCTGGGGAGGAAAATGTGCCCACTCTTTCTTGAGGAGGAACTACAGGAGCTTCTCGGATGATCTCCTAGAAACTTCGACAGGCGAGACACTCAGTTTATAAATTACACTTCTCACTGTGGTTTCCTGATGTCCTGAAACATTCAGCAGGGCTGGCTACATTCAGATCAGGCTTTATTAGTTAATCTGGTTCATTTGTCGTCTGAGTATCTAAAATGGGCAATTACTTTTTCACACTACGCTGGTTAGCACTGCTACAGAACACGATTACTTTAAATGTCTGTTTTGAGTTAGATATGGTTCTTGTCTAAATATTACTGTTTGTTTAAAGATCTAAAAGCATTCGATTTGGCAATGATAGAGGAAAGAAAAGGAATCGGATTAGTAATATAAATGCTTTTTCACAGCACTGAATCAGCTTCCTGGCAGCCCGGCACTGTCCGTGCAGATGTGCCCTTGTTTCTCTGCCAGCCTGTTTCGTTATTACTGAGGTTCGGGCACCTGTGTTGGGCGCCGGCGTTTTCTCTGGCCTCCGCTGCCCTTCCTGGCTCGCTGATGATGGCTACATGCCACACTATATTTGTCATGCGCGTGTGTACTCTGCGTAACAGGTGACACCGCGTTGTCACGGCGAGAGCCCTCACAGGCCTGCCTGTTTGTTTATGGTGATGGATGAGCACGGATCACCTTCTGCGCAGATTAGGACTGGAGAGGGATCAGGCGCGGTAATCCTGTTACTGAACCAGCACAGAGTGACAGGCCAGAGGAGTCCAGCGGCGGGGGAGGTGATGTGGGGTCTAGAAGACAGGCAGACTGGCACACTCCACTGGACAGAAAGGTGATGCGTCCAAGCCTGTCTCACTCAAACAGACAGGGGCAACACTGTGTGTGTCAGTGTTACGGCTCGGAGGGGACAGGCCACGGTTTGACTGGCCAAAGAGCTGATTTGGACAGCCTAATGCAACTCTGGATTACATAAATGCATATTAATTCAAATGAGCACGCAAAATGTCACTTCCCATAGTTGCTGATGAATAGGAATGCTCTGCATAGCTAGAGGTTGTTTTTTAAAGGAGGAGGGAGCAAGTTGGTCTGAAGGATGTTCAACTCTCAGAAGACATAAATAAAACATTTGCAAAACAGTCAAGCTCCATTTCAGAGGTCAAGCAACGCGTCCTATTAAGGTAAAGAGTTTGGATGGAAAGGCCCACGACGTATTGCATCATGAGGTCAAACAATGCAGACTCACACACCATCACGTCCACTTTAAACAGCCACAGTTTGTCTGCGGGGGACAGCATGCACAATGTTCTCACCAGAGCTGAGCAGTGGGAGAGAAACAGCGAGGAATACGAAGACACAGAGGAGGGGGGAGAGGTGGCGTAACCCAGCTCCGCTCTGAGGCCAGGAGATACTGAGCCGAAATCCTCCCAGAAGACATGCCTGATCAGCAAGGCTGCCGCTTAATGGGATTGTGTCATGTTTTATGGATTATCTCTGGCTAATACAGATCATCTGCCTGCTTGGACACCTGTGCCAAGAGCGGGAGACAAAACAACTGCAGGTTGTTTCTCCCCCAGCCAGCAGGTTATTCCCCTCATCTTCTGATTAAGGCCATTTCCCCTTCATTAGCAGATGAACTGCTGATAACATATTTTTTTAGGATTCAAGGTGGTGTTTACGAGGGATTAAGAATAATATTGATGACACACACCAATGTCACAGTTGGCATCTTGGGACATGTGCCTTATTACTCTTTGAACACAGCGCTCCTTGGATCCAGCCATAATTCCAGCTAATATAATGTAATGGCAACTAAATTTTGCATAAATCTTCTTTTTTAAGGGTTTTACTCCAAAATACGATTCAGTCTTTCTACTGCTTGGACAGAACTTGGAAAGAAATCACAGGATGTTGCTTTTCTGGCAAATAAGTCTCAGCATCTTACCTATGTCATTAAAGAAAGCACTCTTATTTCTTTCTTTCTTTTTTTGGGTAAACAACAAGGGACAAACAGAACAAAGAGACCGACATCAAATAATAACCTCGGGGGAGGAATGCGTTACTCCCACCACCACAACAGAGATTTGCTAACAAGCTTGGCAGAGAAAAAAAGGAATTTTCCACCTAGATTTACCTCTGCCTTATACTGCATTTTTTTATTTTCTGTAACGGCTGTCAAAACATCACGGCAAAAGTCATACTGAAAACAGACAGGTGTCAGAGATCCTGAAATGCGAGGTTTTCATTATAGAGGCCGAGCAGCTGCCTCACCTCTGCAGTGTACTGTAGTGAGGTGTCTTACTAAAGCAAAAAATAACGGCATGGCCTTCCTGGTGCTGCCATAGCGACAGCAGTCAGTGGTCTTACCCTCGTCTTCATCGTTTGCAGTGACGGTGATGACTACGTAGCCCACCTCCTTGTCCTCCTCCACACTGATCTCATACATGGGCTGAGAGAACGTCGGAGCGTTGTCGTTCACATCTGTGATAAAAATCCTCACGTATGCTGTGTCTGTGTGGAGGGAACATATTAAACATTACATGCAGATGTGGGTAGTAAGGAGGTTGATTAACTCTGGACACGTGGAAGGTTTTGATGACTTCTCCTTTCAACTAATGACACTTATCTATTTTAACAACAATGCCCCTTTAACTCAGTTCCACACTCAGTCATTCACGCGGTTTGATTTCATTCTGTTCTGTTGATTCAGCTCATGGACTGGTTTGCTGGTGCTCACACATTCACTTGAATTTCAGGATTTTAGTTTAAACTAAATTAGACAAAAAGGGAAGATTCTTACAATCTAAAGTTCCTATACCGATAGATGCTGAATGTTGGGTTGTAGTTCCATAGGAAACTAAGTATTCGAGGACATTTCAGAAACTAATACTTTTGTACTTGTGCTCAAGGTGGTTTTTACTGGGCTACATTTACTTGATACTTGAGTCAGAAGTAAGAGCAGTGGATTATGATTATTTACCTCATCCCTAAGGTCAGTAGAAATGAATTAAAACTTATACATTCCTAAGGGAAAATGTAAATACCATATTCAAATCCAGTAAGGGACAAAAATAAATAGTCTTTACAGCTCAAAATATCAAGGAAACATAATGCAAGTGTTCTCAAAAAGGGCTTTACAAAGGTTGGTTTGTTTAGACTGGTTTACTCATCCAACGTTAAGCTGACAAAATATAGTTTTAGGGCAAACTGAGCTTACATTAAATTGAAAGTAACTCATATTCACTCATACTTCCAGTCTAACCATGTTACAGAGGTAAGCGTTAGGAGTCTTGTGTGGAACAAAATCTCGGTCTGCTGGGTGGAGGGGTGTGTTAACTACATTGTAAAAACTAGAAGGGTGATGTTACTACTGTCATATCCCTTAATAAATTATTGAACAATTTAGATCACTTTTAGGAACTATTTGTATATGCACTATTCCAGCGTTTCTCAAACTATGGGCCGCGCTTCTGCACCAATCAAAATTCAGTCAAATCTGGTCTGATGTCAGCGATGCTGTCACTGCGTTCCCTGCCCCGCCCCCTCGACTTCACGGCCCGCCCCTTGTTTCAGCATTCTAGAAT
>JBBPDE010000006.1:19979088-19984088 GCA_037974605.1 Nannopetersius ansorgii
AGAGAGAGAGAGAGAGAGAGAGAGAGAGAGAGAGAGAGAGAGAGAGAGAGAGAGAGAGAGAGAGAGAGAGAGATGAATAGGAGCACTTGGCGCACAACAAGGCTGCTCGGTGTACCTAATGAATGCATTATACTGTTTAACAAGCCTAATTTGTATTTAGAGTTCTGAGGATAAATTACCATGAAGGCTCCCAATGCACAGAACAGATTTCAACAGTCAGTTGCTACAGTTACTCCACACTAGGGAGTAAATACTGCTCTTGGAGGGAGAGTGAAAAAAGGGGAGAGAGAGAGGGAGAGAGAGAGAGAGAGAGAGAGAGAGAGAATGTCTGTAATTGCTCTGAAGTGCTTTGTTGTTCAAGATACATTACCGGTAACATTACTGTTTTTAATCTGAGTGTGGATGTGTGTGTGTGTATGTGTGTGTGTGTGTGTGTGTGTACGTGCAAGGACGTTACAGAGGAAAGACCACTGAGAGGTAGAGAGATGAAGTTTCTAATTTGTCTGAAGGTGTTTTCCCCTTCACCAAAGGCAGGGAATGTATCTCCTTAATCAGCCTATGAAAGTTTAGCTTCATCCAAGATTTGTTTCAGTCTTGTGTTGCTTTGAGTGAGCTGCAGTACAAGACAGCCAAGAATAACAGCCTGCTTACTTCTAATGATAACATTGAATTATGATGAACTATTTTTGTTACACAAACATACGTAAACATCATGAGATAGAAGGAAATGTAGGTCTTTTAAAGACACTGTGACAAATCAGTGTCTTTGAAGGTTAAAGACCGGACAGAATAAATTGACTTATGTTGCGTAACATGAAGATTTTGTGCATCCTGGTTGCATTTTTTAAACACCTAGTAACTCACTTGAAGCTTTGATTGGTGTTTAGAGGTAAATTTGTATATTGCAAATATAGCAGCCTTCTACTTACATTAGTACTGCAGAGAAAACAAGGGCACAATTAACATGTATATTACCAAACAAGACCAAATTGTGATCCATTTTTCACTGCAGTGGCTAGAATCCTTAAATAAAGCATGTTTAATACACTTCAGAGTTTGTGAACTAGATTGTTTCAAGTGTTTGGATACTAATGTACATTCATAAACTCCATTCATGAGCTCCATCTTGGTTTTTCACTTGGTTGAATAATTGACTAAGATTAAAATTCATGTGTGCTGAAGGCTAAGTAATTGTATTAGGTTAAATATCACTACTTAATAGAACTCAGATTACAATTTATTGACAGAGTCAACATGAGCAAAAGGAGAGGAGATATCCTGCACTTTTTAGTGCTAAAAAGACTTGTGAGAATTAGGATAATGCAACCTATTTTTCTATTGTGATCAGGCTGTCTTAACACTGAGCAGGGGGGTGTGGATGAGGATGAGTTTTACATTTCTGTGCTGTTGTATTGAGAAAGCAGAGAGAGAAGTCAGGAGGACAATCAGTGGACTGGATGTAACAAATAGGGGATTTAGAAAAGAGACAGAGTGTAAATATTTATGCCATCATATCAGAAACTGATGGGATGCACAACAGTCATGTCCCACTGTCCTACACGAATCTGGACTTGGCTTCTGGAACCGCGTTTGTTGGGTCAGTGGTGGTCTCCTATAGAGTGCGGGTCTGCGTTATTGTGGTTTTGCCTTAGAATACTTTGTTGTTGACTCCTGATTAATGTTCAGATGGATCCTATGCATGGAACCAATGCTTACGGCTCCCAGGACACTTTGTCATTTTAAACTCAGTTTAATGCATTACCTGTAAAGGTAAACCTGTATTTGAATTTCAATTGTGAAAATATCCAGAAAAATATATTTATTAAGTATCCTCTGCAAGGCAGTGATTTGGGGGGATTTCTTGCGTAAAACTGAGTTTGGTTCTCAAAAAAAAAAATCCATGTGTGACTGAATCCATGACTCCTGAGTCGCGAAAAAACTGGGGGATTACTGTAATCCTTTTTGCCACCTTCATTTTTAAGTGTGTCTCACATTATTTTATGTCAGTGTTTGGTATTTTTTTTTTTACAATTTAAAAATTTTTGTCACAAAAATTTTCACTTCCTATGCTTCCTATTTAATGTGACCTGATATTTCTGTACTCCTACTTATTCTTGCTTCGACACTGAAGAAGAAGTACTGTGCTGATCTAACAAAATAATACCTTCACTGAAGTTACATTACCTTTTACTAGAGAATGGATTTATGCTACTCTATCCACACCAGGCTTAAAATGGGAAGACTGCAAGGCCCCAAAATGCTGTTCACCGATCCAGGCACTAATGTACATTTATATATGCAGAGGTAAAACAGAAAAGGCTGATACACATCAGCCTCAAGACTAGACCTATCTGCAGAACCAGAGAATTCAGCTAAGTGGAAAAGACCAATCTATTTACATGTAGATAAGCGCTCGATTTGTTTTACCAGATGAGATTCTGCAGTTTCTGCATTTGTGGGATTTAACTGTCAGATTCATGTCGGGAAAAGCTTTTGCCCAATTCCCTCAAAACGACAACAGATGCATAGAAATCACAGCTACACACCATTCAGTTACAAATAACAACTTCATGGCCGGATATACTAGCAGGTTTTGTTTTTATAGTACTACAGGGTCATGGCTAAGTTGGAGGGTTAAAAAAGCATAGAAGGTGAGTCACTCTATTTTTAATGCAGTACTAAATAAATGAGCTGACTTTTGTTACATCACAGAAACAATTAATTACAAACAGAATGTTTCTGTTTATTTTTCAGATATTGACATTATGACTGGAGACTGGAACTTTAATAATGTTTACACCTTACATCAGAGTCACCCAAAGTGTGGTGCATGGGGGGTTGGGGGGGGGCTCTAGAGGGATGTGTAAGGCAAAAAACTGCAATGTCTATAAAAGTTTTTAGTCTGTATGCTTTTTTCATAAACATTTTGAATAATTTTCAAAATTTCATTATGACATTGACACTTAATATTGTAAAATTGTAATATTGTAACTGTAACCAGTTAATTCAATACATAATTCAAGTCTCTCTTCAATGTCCTGCACATTTTGGGCAATATCTTTCAGTTGAAATGAATGTCCCAGCAATTATAGTGATAAATGTTTTTAAGTATGATTAAATCTGATGGAAGCATTTTAATGTGGCAGTAAATATTTTCAAGCATTTCCCCTTTTTGATAATAAAATGTCTCAGAACTTACAGAAGTTCCTCGTCCTCAGTCTCCTTTTAGATCCTCAATCTGCGGTGTAACTTTGTTGCAGTCTGATGCCTACATGTAGCTGTAAATGTGCTCTGTTGTGTGGGGTAGTGTCAACTTGATCGAAATGTAGAAGGGGGTGTGGGACTTAAACATTTGGGATCTGTTTTTGTACATTAAACATTTTTACATTTTCAGAAAAATGTAGTTTTCTTTGACGTGGACCCTTTAAATTACGTAGAGCAAATCCAGATTTAATACGGCTTAGTACATCAAAGATCAGAGACTGTTTAGATGTAGAAGAGACAGAAGAGAGTAGTAAAGTAGCCCAGAAGATTTGAAAAAGTAAATGAGAGTCTGTAATGTTGGATAGATGGGTGGTGTTATGGCCCTCCCTGCGCAATGTGTACAAGCAGAGGCGGCGCAAATTTAGAAATAATTAGAAATCATCTCATTACATCAGTGGCCGATGCAAGAGTAAGCTGATCAGAGACGCCGCAATGGAACTATCACCAAGGATATTTTTTTAGTGGAAGACGATGTGGGTGATTTGATGTGTGTGTGTATAAGTATTCATGTGAGAATACATTTCATATTTTGTGTATGAATATTTATGTTTGTATATGAGAGAATGAAGACCTGACCAGCACTCAGAGCCTGTATGGATGGCAGAGGAGCAATGAGTGAACACACAGGAGTGTGCCAAACGCCCTCTGAAGGGAGAAGCTCATTAATATGGAGATTTATCCTCCGCATCCACAGCCCCACACAGTGTAATTAACACATCAGATTAGTGCTGCTAAATTTAAACAACAATCTACCTGGGTACTTAATGGTGGAGGGTGGAGGAGAGAAAGAGAGAGAGAGAAAGATGAAATATGTTAAGTGTGGCGCGTGGATTAGCGCAGCATTCATTATCTATGGCAGGAATGCTCACTGGAACACCAAGAGATGAGAATGCAGTCAGGAAATGAATATAGTAATTAAGGATCTTACGCTAGCATTGTCTTGGTCAATATGGCCACTGCAGGACTTCAAATGTGGCTTGTTTTCAGTATGTCTAATCAGGAGGTTGAATTTGATAGCAGATTGTGTGTGTGCGCGAGTTCAATCAGGATCATTTGCGGCGGATAAGGGCTTGAGGCACTTTGCAAACATGTTAGCAAAAACGGCTAGCGAAGCAGAGTGTGAGCCCTCGCGGCTAGGCTAAGTCAATACATCCTCCTGTTCTATCGCCTGTGGTAGAAGCGGCAGTTTTTGCTCAAACATCCCACCTAAGCCTGTTTCACATCCCATGGCTACATTTTTTAAAAAAGCACAGTAACTCTTGCTTGTATGCGTTGCAAAATATGTGGAAAAAAGCTGCTGATGGGGTGGAAATGGAACTTATTTTGGCCTTCTTTGCTGAAGAATTGACTTCACAGGGTGGGTAGGGAGGAGAAAAAGAGTGTGTGAGAGCGAGAGAAAGAGAGGCTCAGAAGACTGAGGCTTTTCACCCCATTTGAATGTATTAGAAGAGAAAATTCTGACAAGCAGTCTGCCCGAGTTAGGTGGACAGATGAGGGTTGTTGTCACGAGCCTCTCTCTGACTGTAAAGGCTTCCAGACGATTGTAAAAGCTGACGGGAGATAAAACAAGCTGAAATGGCGAACAAGATACAAGCCAGATAAGATGTGACATGCCACAGTAACAGAAATGCCACATTTCCAGTGCAGGTACTTAACCCTGACTCTGTTTGGAAAATATAAAATACCAAATATTCTAAAGAGGGGTTGTGCCACACAGAAATTTCCAGATTCAGAGA
>JBBPDE010000006.1:19989088-19993716 GCA_037974605.1 Nannopetersius ansorgii
TACCATGTGAGAAAAGAAATAAAAAAAGAGTAAAACTTAGAATGGAACTATATAGATGTACAATACCCTGTGAAAAAAAACATAGAAAAAAAGGGAGAACACAGATGAAAGTAAATAGACAAATGGAGAAAGAGAGAAAGAGGCAAAGAATAAATGAGCTAGGAGTAAGTGAGTAAATGAAGGAGGAATGAAAGCAGCAGAGCCCATTCCCCATAAATAAACAGCCTCTCGCAGGGTGCCTGGAGGATAACGGTGAAATGTCAGAAACAGTTCCCTATGAATGTATTTATGCACCAGAGAATACGATGCTTCCTCCTGGAGGCACGTTTGTATAGAGATATACATATACAGGCCCGGCTGAGGTGCTCTACTGAAACGTGTCATGTTTAATATGCAAATACTGAGGGAGGGAACAAAGACGGAGGTGAGCACTGGTCTCTGTGGAAGATATCAAGAGTAGCAAGGATGTGCCTGCTTACGCACACACACACACACACACACACACACACACACACACACACACACACACACACACACAAAGATAGCTTACCTGAGCACAGCAGCAGCATCACAATCTCGGAAAGAAACATGGATCTATTCTTACAGGAGTCTGCAACTCTCTTACAAATATTCTCATTAAAAATTCCAGTACAGCTTGACACAGTTTTGAAGAGCTAGATGTGCAGAGAGATTTTTCCCTATCACTCAGAGGTACCCAGAGAGCTGGATGGAAGTATATGTGATCTTGTGCCCCAAGGCTCTAAAGACGAGAGCTACAGTGGTCATGTATGGCACAACGATGTAGGATTTTTTTGCTGAACTTCAGATATAGACACTACTCAGCAAAAATACGTAACAGAGAAGCTATGGGTTTAGCCAACTCACCAACCATAAATGGGAAAAACACAAACGTAAAGTCCTACAATCAAATAGAGCTTCTTAACTGACTGTATGTGTGTGTATGTGAGTGTGTACGTGTGTATTTGCGTTAGTGCGTGTACGTGTGTGAGTGCGTGTACATATGTATGTGTGTGTGTGTGTGTGTGTGAGTGCGTATGTGTGTGTGTTTGTGAGTGTGTGTACATATGAGTGTATAAGTGTGTGTGTGTGTGTGTGTGTGTCTGCTCTTCACACACCTGTGAGATTGGGTGGTTGACGTAGACCCATCCTGTGCTGGGATTAATGTGGAAGTAGGCAGGGCTCTGGTGGGAGAGGGAGTAGGTGAGGGCTGCGTTGGTGCCCTGATCATCATCGTGGGCTGCTGCTCGCAGAAAGCTGGTGCCCACTGGGGTGTCCTCTCTCAGGAAGTCTGGAGTGGGGAGGTGTCAATGTCAGCCCAGGTATCAGAAAACAACAACACCTGCCTGAACAACACCAGACGCCTGCTGCTGTCACGATCCCCGCCGCAGCGCAGATGAATTCGTGCCCCAGAAACGTTTCAATCTCCGCACTAAATACTTCATGAGCCACTCTGGCACCCCGCTTTTAATATGATGAAAAGGAATTCTGACATCAAACTTATCAAACACATATTTGCGCACATCGTAAACAAACACCAATCTGTTAGGCGAGCGAAGAGAGAGAAAAAACTTCACCCCTCATCCCTCTTTGCTTTCAAAGAGTCTTGCGTTCAGTTAAGATGAAGTAAGCAGTGCTGAGTTGGGACAGCTTAAACTCACCTTTTTAAAATGCGCTACATATTTAATATACAGGTCTAATGCACATGGCTAGACTGAAGCCTCTGGTTTGAAAAATGTGTTAAGGCAGCAAAATCGGACCCCTGTAATGTGGAGTAAAAGGCTGCGGTATAAATGTTTAAGGAAAGGTCAGCATCTGAGTGGGGAGTCAATAATTACCTCTCTAATCTCTCAGCGTCTGAGTTGCAGCTTAGCTAATGGATGGGGGGACATGAAGGGGGGCATGCAAAACCCTTCCAGATCACCTGACTGCGTGGCAACTCATGGATAAAGCAGTTTGCATGTAAATATATAAAACTGTCATTGCATCTACAGTATATTTCCTCAAACTAAGCCTTTAGTGCATAATAAGGCTCTGCTTTTTGGACCTCATATGTAATTCAACATCACAGGACTACTAACTAAGGGCATAACTATACAGTTTAAAAATAAACAAAAAAGAATGGCTAGAAACAAGATTGAAATTAAACTGTATCACTGATTCAAGCCTAAATTGGGACTTCAGGCATTGATGGTTGGAATGAAGTCTACGCCGATCAGAAATAATTTTTCTTTAATTCTTTAATGTAGCTGCCAAAACCAAATGTACTAACCAGCTTTAGGTGCACCCTATACAAGAGGGGGCTTATTTTATACAAACACACTCACTTAAATTACTGTTCGTATTCTTTGGCCTGTTCATTTTTTGCAGTTTTTTATACGGTGGCAAGAAAAAGTATATGAATCAGAAGATTACTATTTTAGGCATATTATATTTGTTAGTACCCTTGACCTCAGATCACAGTTTATGTCAAATTAATGCAGAAAACCATGAAAGTCCAGAAAGTACACATACATTTTCTTGACACTGTATTATATTAACTCACAAAACTCCTAAACCTCTTTTTGACCAATAAAATCTAGCCTAAAAACCTAAAAGTATGTGATTTTAAAAAAACGCTTTAAGGGGAGAGACTGCATCCTGAGGAACTGCAGTCAATGGTATGTGGACGTTATATGAAGAGGTTATATATAAAATAACAATGTATAAAATAATGATATGGCAGAAATAAAGAAAAAAGAAAATAATGTGTGTGTAAACGTGTAATTGCTGTTTTAGGAATGGTCTTAAAGCCCTTAAAGTCCATGTTTAATTTGTCTAATTGGGCTGGGCAGTATCCATGGTGTGGTAAAATTCATATCATACAACCAAATCATACTGGTATTCTAATTTACACCAGTATACCTTCCAGTTCTAGATCAGCCTCTGCATAAAATAGTCATCCAGTCAGAATATGTGGGGGTTAAGCAGAAATAGACGTGGTCACTTACACTGGTAGCGGCTGTTCTCAAATTTGGGGTCGTTGTCGTTTTGGTCAGCGATGAGGACCGTGATTTGGCAGATCCCAATGAGAGGCTCCTCCGCCTGGTCTGTAGCGGTGACCGACAAAGTGTATTCTCTCTGCTTCTCTCTGTCAAAACTCACCGCTGTGGTAATCACCCCTGCATGGCACAAAACACACAGCTCACACACTTCTGCTGCAAAACACATTTCACACAGCAGGCTTCCATGTTTTTGTACTTAATAGGCAAATAAAATTCTCTAAGGCTAGTCCAGAACACTAAAGATTTCCAGGTATCACCAGCTGTAACACACCTAATGATGTTATTAGTTGATTATCATGACCTAAATCAGACGTGTCAGAACAGCCTGTAGGAAAAAAATCTCACTACACTATCTGTCTGATCTCATTCTAATTTTCGCATGAACTAGGGTTCATTTGAGGCATTACTGTCAAAACGATGTTTTATAGAATGTTTTACGATGTTTTTATAGAATGTCCAGAAGTATCCAGACACTCAGTGAATTCAGCTTCTTTGAGACACATCTATTGCTCACACTGACATTCAGCTGCATACACACAGCTTTGATCATCTCCATAAGAAAGGCATTACCGATAAAATGGGACCTGGAGTCCAAGTTGGTCGGTTAGACAGGTATAAAGATCCCAGTCACTGGGATGTGGAGCAGTGGAACTGTTCTCTGGAGTGCTGGAGCTCCATCCAGCATCGTTGGGATTTGGAGTGGTGATCCAGAACTAATCATCTAAAACCCCAACCTGACCTCACTAATGTTTCTGTGGCTGAATGGAAACAAGTCCTCATAGCAATGTTCCAAAATCGAATGCCTTCCCAGAAGAGCAGAGACGTTACAACAGTGAAGGTCGGCAGACGCCATGTTAATACCTTTAGTGTTTACAGACCTTTGGACACATGGTATAAATTGCCAAGATTTAAGAGTTAAGAATTCACTTGTTAAGATATTATTTTTGCTGTGTTATTTATTTCTCCCCTAGCTCCAATAAAGAGAAGAAGAAGAGTCTAAAATCGGACAGGGAATAATACAGTACATAATACAGCATTACACACAATCCTGTGTAGAATTAAACAAAGCTTAAATTTTCCCTGACGAGTGTGAAAATATGAGAAAGAAACGCTCATCGCGTCGAGGCTAGCTGAATGCTAAGCATTAGTATTAGGTTCTGAAGTGGAATAAATAGCATCAGCTACTTTTTGCCTGTTGTGTTGATGCAATTTTCTTACAAAAAAAATAAAGGGGTTACAGTTTCCCTAGATAATTATAATGGACAGCAATGAGAACACCATGAAATTTGTCTTTTCTCAGGGGGTCTGAATGGGTGAGGTGGGTAAGAGGTCTACATAAGAAGTTTTCTTGGTTTGTGTTTTCCTATGGGAGGGACAATATAAAATTATGTAGTACAGGAGGAACTTCTGGTCTGGGGTCGAGAGTAGTGGTGCAACGGATCACTGCTGATCCGTGATCCGAACCGATCTCTCTCCACGGTTCGGAACGCATGTGATCCAAAGATTCGAGAAAAAAAAAAAGGCCGCTCTCACTGTCGGGCCCTACTCACTATCATTCTTTCGGGG
>JBBPDE010000006.1:19993816-20004512 GCA_037974605.1 Nannopetersius ansorgii
GACCTTAAACTGCATTTTAAGTTGTTTTTGTGTCCATATTAAAGGAAATAATTATCTTGCCCTATACTGCACCTTAACTTGTTTTTTATATAATAGTGTGGAATGTGTCTTGAGTTGAATGTTTTTTAATGGGCAAAAATACTTAAATGAATAAATGGGGAGTTAAATTTGTTGTCTTTTTTTATTTTTTTGCTGATCCCAAAAATTTATCCGACTGTGATCCGATCCGAACCGTGAGTTTTTTGATCCAATGCATCACTAGTCAAGAGAAACTGTTTTTTCTACCGTCAGGTTTGTATCTGCACTGGAAAATCCGCACCTGTGTCAGGGTCGATGCTGAAGCCTGGCGAAGCTCCGTCTCTCTGCATGATGCCGTATTTGACCTCTCCATTGACCCCGGTGTCAGCGTCATGAGCTCGTACTTGCAGGACCACAGTGCCTGGCGGCTGGTTTTCCAGCACCAGAGCGTTCAAGCTGTAGTTATGGCACTGTGGAAGAACGAGCAGGTAACAAGTGTTTACACTCCTGTTTATACGATCAGTGAGATGTGTATAACCAAGCACATGCCCAGTTACAAATCCAAATGTTTGGAATCACTTGTCATTTCAAAAATTGTGGCATTATGACATGTTCAGTATGTGCCCATGAGTTCTGCTAAGCACTCCTAATCAAAGGGGACATTCTGAGGACACTTTGGTCATTTCCCATGAATGCATTCTGCACTTCTCTCCCCCAATAATATGCATTTAGGGTAATGCCACACAAAATGTGAAACTCATCACATACCGCGCCTGATTTCCTAAAGTTTGAGCCGCTTACTTTGACCTGTTTTGTGCCAGTTTTTTTTCTCCAGCTTTTCAAAGGAGGTAAAAAATTGGTCTCAGACACTACTTTTCATGGTGGCAGCAGATACAGAATCTCAAACACAAGCTGAAAAAATATTCACCACTCTCAGAGAGAGTGAGGAGACAGTGCAGAATATACTGTTATGTGGCTGCAATTTATGTTTACGGAATTTAGCAGACGCTCTTATCCACAGCGACGTATATCAGTGCTTAAAGTGGTCCACTGTTCTTAAAACCTGTAAAGCTATACTTAAATCAACAACAGCTATTTAACCAAGTTACTGCTAAGTTACACACCATAACAAACCCGGTCAAAGAGAAAAAGCAAGTCAAAGTAAGTCAAAACAGTTTTTGGCTGAGGAATTTGTAAATATATAGGAAAAGATGTATAAGAGATGCGTGAGAAGACTGGCTAGTTGCCAAAATGCTCCTTAAAGAGGTGGGTCTTCAGACAACGCTTAAAGACAGTGAAGGACTCTGCAGATCTGATTGCAAGAGGGAGTTCATTCCACCACTGGGGGGCCAAGACCAAAAAGAGTCTACATGCATGTGTCTGATATCTTGCCACGTTATGTTTCCCTGGGCCAAAGTAGAATTACATACCTGAAGAACGTTCTGGTGATAAAGAATTATTCAGTAACTCTCTGTTTTTATCCATGAACTTTTCTGTTTCTCTTGCTTTACATGTGCTGGCTGTTTATCTTGTATTTGTGTCCAGAGTAGTAGATAACTTTAGCTTAGCTTTGAGCCACAGCCTATTGTCTGTGCTAATTTTTGCCTTCTGCTTATTAGTTGCTGATCTAATGAACGATGATAGTCAATTGGTAGTTCTTCTTCAGATTGTGTTTCTGGACCATAAGGTCACCATGCCCAATGCATGGTGCTGGGGTATAGGCACCCCAGAACTGGGCTGAAGAACAGCGAAACTGTGTTTTCTGGAGTGATGGTGAATTCAGTTAGGACTTTTGCGATGAGCTAAAGTGATCCACAAATAATCATCCAACAACAGTGTCAGACCTCACTAATAGTCTTGTGACTGAATGCATTGTTTCAACATCTTGTACAGTGGTATTCACTGCAGACAGGCATTTTTTTCTCCATCACTATGCACTAAGTGTTAGGTTGGAGAATATAAATGGACATTCTGTACTGGTTTGAAGACCACTAATCTAGTATAAAGACTTCTGAGAAGTGTAGAGGCTGGGATGAAGGTGGGCTGGGGGCTCTCTGCTGGGTTGCACTCACCAGAGAGTATGTGTCAAAGTTGGACGATTAATTGACTGATGGGATCAATAGTGGAGCTAAAAGGCTGAAATCTCCCTACCTTCCTGGAAAAAACCTCTTTGAGCAGTTCATAGCAGTGTACTTTTCTGTATTTCGCGGCACATACATACATACAGAGAGACAGTTAGACACATACACACACACACAGGCAAGCACACACTTTGGGGAAGACAGGGAGGGCTTAGGGAGGATTTCTCAGTTTAGCCAGGGAAAACACTTTAACAGATAGTCTATTGCTATAATCTATTGTGCAATTAGGAGCAGAGACAAGCATCGACTGCAAAGCAGCGGGAGTCAGCTGTGTATTGGGCAGTGCAGAGAGTGCTCCACTTGCATGGCAAGCACTGGGAGAAAGCCTGGCCAGACACACAGTGTAGGGAAGGTTCACATGACAAATAACAATACTATTTTCACAATACCTATCAGTATTTAGGAACTATGGCCAAAAGTATACATTTCATTCAGCATTTCATGCACTGATTATGTTCAGTTAAAACAGGGACATTCATAAATACGTGAATTTCCACTTTTTTACTTGAATGCCTAAATGTTTAATGAAAGATCTGTGCTACCTGCTTTATCAGCATTCTTTAAGGGCTGATGATATTCATTTGTTGTGATAACGATATCACATCATAATTTCGCCAAACCCTAACATGGGTGGTGGGGGCTTGGGGGCTGAAGAAGGGCCAGATGTTGCCTCTTGGGCACACTTAGCGCTCCTCTTTCATATGCATCGGCACTGCCTGGGGCTACCCCCCCAACCCTGAAATATTCATGGACCACAGCAGCAGAAACAGCAGTGAAATGTTGGTGTGTCCAGCCCGGGGCAGTGGGGACACTGCTTTTATTGCCCCCATCCATTTCTCTCACTCTCTCCCTGCACTATGGCGAGACTGCCAGCCCACCAGAGAGCACACGCACCAGCTGTCCCTCATCCCTCTCTTCCCTTCTCAACAGCACACAGATTCCAAAAAAAATCCCCTTTCATCCATCTGTATCTCTCTCTCTCTTTATCTTCCTCTCTCCATCATCCTCACTCCTCCTTTCATCTCTTTCTCATGAATGCACTAAAGCGTTTTTGAACTCATTCTATCACTCTTTTGCTAGTCCTCTCTTTTTTCTCTGTTAACCCTTTACATCCATCACTTTAATTTCTTCTCCGGTCAAGTATATATACACTATATGGGCAAAAGTATTGGGACCACCTGTTTGTCAGGGTTTGGGCTAGGCCCCCTTACTTCCACTGAAGGCCAATGTTAATGCTTCGGCAGACCAAGAACTTTCAGACAACGCCATGCTTCCAAATTTGTGGACACAGTTTGGGGAAGAAACTTTTCTATTCCAATATGACTGTGTCTCAGTGCACAAAGCGAGCTCCATAAAGATATAACAGGATGAGTTCAGTGTGGAAGAACTTGACTGGCCCACACAGACCCTTGACCTCAACCCCATCCAACACCTTTGGGATGAACTGGAACCAAGATTGTGAGTCAGGCCTTCTCATCCAACATCAACATCATTGTGGACACAGTGGTAGAATGTAGGGGTTCTAACCTTAGACTTAGTGGTCATTAGGTTCACAGGCGCACTAGGCTACTACCACTCTCTATGACAATGATCACATTATTCACATGCAGCATGTGTTTGCAAACGGTGTTTGGCATTAAAACAAATTTCCCTGACCAGGAATTTAACCCAGACCACATCAGATGTCTAAAACAAACATTCATGGAAACCAATCAGTCACAGAGCATTACCAAAACCAAGTTGTGTGCCTTAATACAGTACATGAAACAACTTTATCAGAATACAAATAAAGTACAGTAACTGAAAAAAGACAATAATCAGACATATCTCACACATAGAGCTACACCTAGATTTCGCTAAATGTGAGATTAGTGCCTGTTTGAACGAGATGCATGTCCTGATATACTCTGCAGTGGCACTACATCAAATATCAGTAAAGTACAAAAGCGAATGCACGATTTCTTTCTTTTTGTCTCATTTGCGACTATACGTTCTTGTTTGAGTACTTGGTTATTTTCTAAAGGTGTGCAGTGTGAAAGCACATTCTGTCTCACCTCCTCAAACACAGGCTTGTTATTGTTGATGTCGTTGATGCCCACGATGACCTGGGCGGAGCTGCTGAGGGGCAGGGGGCCGCCAGCCATGTTGTCATCAGTGGCGGTGACGTTAAGCACATACTGCGGGCCACGTAGTTTAGGAGGAGGACTGCGGCGCAGCTTGATTATACCTAGTACAAACACAGCAAGACTCCACTGTAATGAACATCCACATGTGAATACACTACTGCTCAAGGTTCTGCAGCAGAGTCCACTCTCAGAGACCTGGACCCGCCCACACCTGTACAGCGCCGTACAGCACCACACCCACCCGTTCACCCGTGATTATATTTTACACCCGTTACCCACCATGATAAATTACACACAAATTAGAAGCGCACGGCAGGACTGGTCTCCCAGGAGTCTCAGTGTGTGGAGTAAATGGCGGTTGGCCTTTTTCTGTGTTTTTGGGGAGCATTAGAGGGGGGTAGATGTTGTTATGGAGTATTAGAGATTATTTATGTTGAGTGTGTGTGTGTTAGTCGTGTTAAATAGTGAATGTGAGTCCTTCTCGCCAGTCATCCTCCTCCAGAGTCTAAGCTCCGTCGTTGGACTTGTGGAGTAGTAGCTGAGCAAGCCAGTAGGGGCGCAGTACTCTCTGAAGTACAAAGTCTGTTTTGAAGCTGTTAGCTGAGAATAAATGGAGATTTTACTCCAAGAACAGTCTGTCTTCACGTTTTTCTCTCACACTCGCCACGATATAGGTTGACCTGCATCCTGCGTTCTTGGATCACAAATCCAGCAGAAGAAAAATCTCTCTCACTGCAGAGCAGTAAACACTGTAATAATGGCGATGAGTTCGGAATGTTAAAATCCGCCCGTTTCAACAACTACCCGACCCGGTGCAGGACTCTGGTCTGCAGTCACCCGTCATGGTCATTATTTTTCATGGACAATGATACAACATTTAAGAAAACATACACATCAGTTAATAACTTACACTACAATGCATCGTTTAGCACTTCATATGCATTTTAGTGTGTTTTACATAAAAACTTAATTGGTACTTTGCTTGTACTTGACACTATCATTGACAAATAGTTAATTTAGACTGTGAGATCTGATCTTGTTTGCATAATACAAAAGCTAATCAAGGTCACTCTAAATTGTCTATTTACTGGTGCGGTTTCTATCCACTGCTATAAAATAATTTCGATTGTCATAGATTGTATGAAATTGTAATACGTAAAATCTATTATATATGAAATATATAATATGTATAATGTGTACAATTCTAGTATCCAGATTATTAGTCTTTCAGTATAGCCCATTATTTAGTCAACAATGAATGCGCAAATCATACACTGCGGAACTCCCTACAGTGAAAAAGAAATCTACAGACAGACAGCTCTCTTCCAAAACAAACCAACACTCACTATTTGTAACTGGGTGCAGTAAAATAAATAGACTGATGAAACCTTTGAAGTCAGTTTTTGAAGACTGTACAGTGTGAAGGCCTGAGGCCATGCATTCATTTGCGTTTGCGTTTCTGTGTGTGTGCGTGTGTATTATGCATTTGTGTGTGTTTTGTGCATGCGTGTGTGTGTTTGTGTATGTGTGTGTGCGTTTGTGTGTGTGTGTGTGTGTTTTGTGTGAGTATGTTTGTGTGTGTATTTAATAGCCACGGAGGCAGCGCTACAGGGCAGGGAGGCCAGTGAATGGAGAACAGAATAACGAAAGGGTTTGTCATCAGCTCCAGGGCTAGTAAGAAAAAACAAAAATAGACTGCAGACAAATGTAATCTTAACAGTAAATACACTCAGAGGCACAAACAGCTTAACAAACAACAATGTACACAGCAGAACCAGTTTTGGTTGCCCAAAGGATCATTCAGTGGATGATTCCGCAATCATTTTTGTAAATCAGATATGTGGATCGGAAGACTCTTTTAAAACTTAAAGTAAAGGTTCTACACCAGGGGCCTCTGGTGTTATCAACACATCTGATAATTGTTTAGTAGGTGTGAATATGCAGGCAAATCACATTTCCATAGTGCATCCTGGTGCTCTTACCCAGGTAAGTGAATTACACAAACCTGACGCCTGAAAGAAACATGAAACCATCTCTGTTCTAAACCCTTTACAGGGCTTTCCTAGAACCACACATCAAGCCAAGAACCAGGCCCAAATAACAGATGTTTGTACAATAGAGATCCACACTGACAATGGAATCCTATCTGTTTTAGCAAATGATTTCTTAAAAAAATAAACAGCATCATATAAAGTTTATATATATATATATATATATATATATTTACGTGCGAGAGAAGAATGTTGTGGCTACATTGGGCAGCTGTGGATTTTATTGTAACTCTACAGAAACAAATACTATATTACACCAGTTCCAGTAGACCGAGGTTTCTGCATTATTATAAATGTTTATGCATCATCAGATGTATGTTATTGAGCTAGACTCGTTCACTGACTCTACGCACCCTTCTGGTTATCCAGCTCAAAATTGCTGTCTTCATTGCCGCCTGTGATTGCATACGTCACTCCATCTCCGTCCGGGTCTTTAGCGTGCACAATGGCAACCAGAGTCTCGGGACCTGCATCTTCAGACAGAAACGTCTTATAGCTGAAAAGAGGGAGGGACAGACAGAAAGAGAGATTAAGTCATTTTCTGCTAAAATGTACAGAAGATACACAACATCTCCAACTAGCATCTACTGCTAGCCTCAGCCCCTAACTAGCTACAAAACTCTTTTCACAGATGTGAGGAACACTCACTTTTTTATAGTAATGATTACTGGATGATTACTTTTTAATGACTAGTCTGTGTGAGTGTGTGTGTGTGAGAGAGAGAGAGAGAGGTAGAGAGAGAATGTGTGTGTGTGTGTGTGTGTGTGTGTGTGTGAGTGAGAGAATGTGTGTATGTGCCATTCCTCTGTAGTTCTGCTCTGTTGTCTTTCTGCTGAATCTGTCCAAATGCCTGCTTCTCCTTCTGGCTACTCTATAGAAATGCCAGGGCCATTGTGTTACTGCCTAGTGCCGCACTGGAAGAACCAGAGAACCCCATTTCCAACCACCAAAGGCGAAAAACAATGAACCTTCCAGAAGTACAAACTACAGCACCCAAAAGTTGTGAAGAGAAGAGAGACAGGATGGAGAGTAAATAGATATAAATGAAGACAGAACAGCACAAACCAAACTGACAGACTGACAAATACATAATGTAACATACACTGCCTGTGCAGCCAAAAGTTTGAGGACATCCAGTTCCAATAAGTGATCCTAGTGATAATATGGAAGCAAAAACTAACAAATGAATATTCAGGCAACCTATTGTTCACACCAAAGAAGACATTTCAATGATAATTATAAAATATAAATAGCATTTAATGTTAATAATCCCACAAATATTTCAACATTTAAAAAAGTAATTTAGCAAGCTTTGATGTAAAATGCTTTGCTCCAGAGAAGTTAATGTTAACACTGTTTAATGATTAATTAATGTCTTTAATGTCTCTATAAGCTATTTCACAGTAGGCTATAGAGCTGGACAGTATGAAGTGTCCAGAGGTGGCAGTAATACATTGAAAAGTTGCCAACCGCCATAAAAGGAAGAAGAGGCCTGCTGCAGTATGTAGCATAACTGCTCCGTGTTTCAAATTTTTGTGTTTTAACGCCCCTCACCCCCACAATTTTCAACTGTTATCTCAGTTTATTTAGTATTAGTAAGCTGTGCCCTGTCTAAATATATGGATAGAGAGAATTATTTCAACATTTCTTTTGTGTACGATGCTAATTCTAACCGCTAATGTTGAATTTTTTTTTATTGGCGGTAGCTCAGTGGGTAGGATACTTGCCTCTGGACCAAGAGGTCGCAGGTTCGAATCCTACCTCCAGCATACAACCTCTGGGTTCCTGAGCAAGACCCTTAACCCCGAGTTGCTCCAGGGAGACTGTCCCCTGTAGTTACGGAATGGAAGTCGCTTTGGATAAAAGCGTCTGCTAAATGCCATAAATGTAAATGAAATGGAATTTCAGGGCATATTTAGGGTTTACACTATAAAAATACGCAGTTTTTAACCAAAAACACAACAATGGGGATTTCAGCTATACGCGGATACTCCTGGAAAGTAACCCCCATGAAATGCGGGGGATTACTGTATATATATATGTATATGTGTAAAGAAATATATATCTAAATACAATATTCCTGTAAATAAAAGTTATTTTTTGCTGTAGTTGTATCTCTGTTTGCTATCACCACCACTATCAAGAAATTGGCTCAGAAGTTTTCTCCATAATGAGCCATTTCTCGTTTCTCACATTTCTTTGTTTACATTTCACCGGTTAAATTATGTAGACAATTTGCAAAAATTGTGGAATCCCCTTTCAGCTGAAAAGTCACAGTGATGATCAAAGAGTTTGAAAGTAGGCCGGGTGTCTTCAAACTATGACGGGAGGCATGCTGTGTGGAGAGAGACGGATTCGACATACACAGTCTGGGAGAAAACAGGAGCCTCGTCGTTGACGTTGGCCATGCGGATGCGGATGGAGGCGGTGCCAGTGCGTGGGGGTATGCCTTTGTCCACAGCCACCACCACACACTCGTACATGTGATTGGGCCTCTCGTAGTCGAGCTTTCGGCTGGGGCTCACCACTCCTTGAGCCGAGACGCCAAAGTCCAGACTCTGGATGAAGTAGGAGATCTCTGCATTCAGACCGGTGTCACAGTCTCTGGCCAGCACTGAAAGAGAGTTAGAATCACAGTAAGGCTTTCCTAGTTAAGCATGTTTACACTTATAGGAACTGAGCCTTTGTTTAACCTTTCACCTAAATACGGACTGTCCAGTCACTTAGCAACAGTAACTAACAACTGAAACTATGCCTTTCGAATTAAACACCAGAGAATGGAGAAGCAGGGAAAGATCCTAAACTGAAGACACAGGAGCGGATGTGTGGGATCTGGAATAAACAGTGCAGGAAAAATCCTACACATTAGCATTCAAACGTTTGGTAAAAATCTTATTTTATTTCCCTTTTTAACTTATTTAGTAGTTGAAATACAACAAACTATTCACCAAAGGGTATTTTAGAGCCTGAGCTCAATAATTTGGCAAAAAAAGTTACCATAATATAAGTGGACATTTATTTTGTTAAATTCAGCAAATTGCAGTCATTGCATGATCAAATTTCTGGAAGTGTGAATCTCTGTAGAGGACGTGATCTTATTTTCAAAATATAATTTGGCCAGGATTTCTGCTCTGAAGTGTGGCTAAGTTAGCTATCGCGCACATTTTGCTAGATAACAAAGCCTTTTTGTTCCTGTGAACTTCAGTTAATTTGAGTAAATGTTAAAACTAAAGATGAAATGAAGAAGAGTGACTGTCAGCTTTTCTGGCTAACCCTGACAAGATTAAATGAAGCACATGCACGAAAGATTATTATTCTCAAAATCATACATTTATGTATCCAGCTGGACTTAAATGATACTTTTATTTCCACATGAGAGATGTTTTTGAACATTCAGATTGACCTACATTTTAATTTATTTTAGGCCATCTACTATGGTAGCCTTTAGATGTGTATTAGAAGAGTTTGCAACTACCTACCTTTTACAATATTCAGATTTCTCCAAAAATAACATGCTTTTGATTTTCAGGATTTTTCATACATCTCCAAGCGTAGCATGAAAACTAGTCAGTGATAATCAAAGGGGTGAGGCTTAAAGAGGGGATCAGTTTGTTTGGTAACAAAGTTGCTTTTGGTTCTCTATGCACAATCACAGACATTCATTACTGTATTCTTTCACACATTCAAAACTGTGCAAAGCAAGACAGAAACTATGTTAGTCATCATGGTACTCCCAAACTCAGCGGTGACCTGGACCAAAGCAATCACTTTAATTTGATCAGGAGCTCTTTCATCCCCTCCAGCATCTCAGCAAAGTTCGCAATGCGCAAATATTTAATGTGTCAGTGGTCCTGAGTGAGTGTGTGTGTGAATTTCACATGTACACGAGCGCCTGTTCCCCCACTGTGAGCTGAAGGGGGCCTGGTTTGTGGCTGTAGTCTGTTGGATTGAGTACAGTAAGTGCTTTTTTAATTAAGTACTCTGTCATGTTAAAAGAGCCAATATTAATTAAAACTATGTCGCGGGGGCCAATTCTTTATTTGATAAATTTAAGAGCCCATCTGTTGGTGGCGGGGAGAAAGCGGCTGTTGACTGGCGCAGATCAAAAGTAAAACTTGAAGAAGGCTTTGCAGTCATTAGGCAGCGAGCCAGCGGCAGGGTCCTGCATCACTCTACCTCGGGCAAGCTGTCATCGCACCCAGCCAGAGAGCTCATTTGGTAGCGGCAGATGAAGGCCCTCTAATCTCCAAGGCAAACAGGGAGTTACACACTCACAGATGTGGAAACACACACACACACGCACACACACACACACACACACACACACACACACACACACACACACACACACACACACACA
>JBBPDE010000006.1:20031908-20042703 GCA_037974605.1 Nannopetersius ansorgii
ACACACACACACACACACACACACACACACACACACACACACACACACACACACACACACACAAACTCTCTCTCTCCTGCTCTTTTGGATGGAGTTGAGCTGTTATATCAAAGGACATCTCATTACTGCTGATGTATTCACACTCAGACCTGGACTCATTAAAGAGGCCAGAGACTCGACACTCCTCACAGTTCTGGTCTGGTCTTTATCTCTCAAGACAAGCCTCGCTCTGCGTTTCCAGCACACAACCCCATTGCCAGGCCATCCAGTCCACTCTCAGAGTCGCTCTACTACTGTTGAGTACAGTCCACTGGCAGCCACAGCTGTTCAGCTCCATAGCAGCTCTGCCATGGAATGACATCTGCCATGGCACACAGTGGCTCACAAGACATGAGCAATCAGGCCCTGACTTGCCATATTAAAGATTAATCAGGCATGAGTTCGATCCCGTGCGATGCCACAGACATAGCTGAGAGTCCAGAAGAGCACAAATGGCCTCGCTCTTCCTGAGTGGGCAGAATGGCCTCTCCATTCTCCACTCAGTGGGATGCGAGTCAATGCGGGCATCTGTTACGTGATAAGGGATAATGGTCTTCTTCTCTAAGCGTGCTGAGCTGTCCAGTGAAGTCAGCCATGTGCAATGAATGATAGGGTACATACAAATTTCTCTTTGGCCCCCAAACTGCTCCTACCTCTAGTGGTGTGAGGACTACTGATGTAAATTGTTTTTGGGAAGTATTCAAATTGAATTAAGATTTTAAAGTTGCTCATCATACCAAGACACTTTAATGAGGGTTGCAAAACGTACAGAACATTTGTACTAGTTTTAGTACTAGTACTATTGTATGTCGACCAATTATTTTGGGGTATTTTGTCGCCAACAGAAAAGTAACAGTAAGAAATTTACATTTTCAAAATGTACTCACACTTTTGATAGACAGTGCATATCTGCCTAGGGCACAGGGAGAGTAAAAAAAAGCTTCTCTTATTTTCCTATGGTCCACTGACAGACAAGATAAGTAAAAGTCCCAAAATGTAATCTTTGAAGCAGTGGCAGTGGTTCTCCAAGCTTTTTTCTGGGTTGGTCCACAGTGTAGGACTCCCTATGTGTTGTGATGGGGGAAAACGGACTTCTTTTAGAACCTCTAACCTTTTCCTATTTGCCTAAGAAACTTGCAGTGGATGGATAATTGAAGAACCATGTTAGTAAATGAGTCATGGAACTGGGAAGAACCTTTAAAGAACCTTTAAATTATGTAAATATTCTATACCACTGAACTCTACCCCATCCCGGAGAGGCTTCATCCTGGAGCCAGCTAGCTGATTTAGCCTCTGCTCTTGGGCAGAATCAATCATGCCAGCAGTGCGGAGTAGGCTGAACCTCAGGCAAAACACTGCACTGGCTCCCTTTGATGCTGAAGCAGAAACTTTGTTGCATTTGTCTTCTGCAGAAACTCAATTACTGAGGTGCAGTTGTGGGGCTTATTGGCAAAGGGATCATCACAAACATCTCTGAAGAGCCTCTACAGAACAAAAGGGTTGTAAAGTTGGGCAGTGAATCACCCTCTGTCCTTCTGCAGACGCAGCCGTGCTCTTATCTCCTGTTTCTATTAGATCATGTGAGTGTAGCACAAGTCAAGTAAGTTTGTTACTGAGCCGGGTTTCTTTATAGTGAGGGCGAGATGAACCAGGGGCTTCAGGGGTCTACAGCGCAAACAACCAACAATCCACATCCCAAACATTGCTGAATAAAACAGGCAATGAATTTATATGCTTTGTATGTTATATGTAACGCCTCACACACCAAATCCTTATCATTTCATGTAATAAATTATGTGAGGGAGCTTTTAAAGATGTTAAACTCTTCAAGTCTGGTTCCTATTGTTATCACAATTCTGAAACTTGATAGGTTTCTCAAGAATGGTGTTTTTGACAGCAGACCACTCGGAACAACTTCGATTTAACATGATTTAACTCAAAGAAGCACTTCCTCTTTCTTGAAGGTTGTTCAACAATAGAACACACTCTTGCCAAAAGCACTAACAAAGACGTTTTAGTAACTAGACTTAAACTAGGTCAAGTAAGCTTCTTAATAAGGGTCACACCCAGAAACACACAGAAAATGAGGCTATATTTCTGTACTGAATTCTTTGAAATTTCTGTTTTGTACAGAAGTCGAATGTATTCACAACATTACCAATAAAGCGAAAGGCTAAATTAAGCTTTACGTTAATATCCTCGTTCTAGATATCGCGAAGTTGCTGTAATTATTCCTTTTAAACTTTTATGAACTTCAGCTTGCCAGGCGCAGGCATGACACACAGATTAGAAATCTTCTGGGATTTAAAAAAAAAGACACAATGAGCGCTCAGCATGCAGACTATCATTAAAAAACATGAAGCAAAGTTTTAAAGAAGAAGGCGATGTGAGCTGAATTCTCAAAGATGGGAGCGCTATAGAAAAAGCCCTCTAGGCCTTCTTAAATGTACCTAAGGGGACGTCTAGTGAAAAAGTGCAGCTTATGGCACGTGTAGACCCAGTCAAAGTTAATTTCTTTGTGATGTCACTTGTCAGAGCAGACATTGAGGGTTTTTGAGAGAGATGAGACAGCGGAGGGAAAACAGAAGACACGAAAGTGCAAATAAGAGGCTCGATTGTCTGAACTGTACACAAACCAACTGTTATTTAAGCCCTTTAAAGCCATCTTACAGAGAGAAATGAGCTAGAGGAGGAGAGAGAAAGAAAGAGAGAGAGAGAGAGAGAGAGAGAGAGAGAGAGAGAGAGAGAGAGAGAGAGAGAGAGAGAGAGAGAAGAAGAGTGGCTCCCACAAGAACCCATTCTATAGCGGTACCCATATTTCTCTCCGCACCCTTAGGCCACACTCTTAATAATTCACCGCTCTTCACATTTACAATACGACACCCATGAGTAAAGACTATTTTGGATGTGGTTTTCATCATCAAGCAAGCGTCTTGGAAGCGCATTTCAGAGGCTCTAAGGAAGCGGACCAATCTAAAATGTGGTAACTGTCACCTAAATTATGAATATGGGAGGACTTTTGTTCAGCATTAAAAAAATAAAACGGTTAAAAATTGATGTGCGGCGCTCATCTTTTATTCATGAGTTATGTCAGGAAATTTCTTTTAAAAACCAACAATCGGAGATGCTTCTGGAAGGAGTGGGGGGTTTTGAAGGGGGGGCAGGCAGTGAGCAGCTGGCATGGATGTACCGCTGGGGACGAGGACCAGCCAGTCAAGGGCAGGGCTTTACTAACGCAGGCCTCTGGCGACACTTGTTGAGGTCAGGGGCTCCAAGTGGCCCCTCTGTTGGCTGAAAGACTCCACAGTCCCTGTCCTGCATCCCTCAGGAAATGATTTTTTAATTGAAGCTGACATGATCAAGTGGATTGATAAAGTACAGTGAGAAACCACCTGTCTAGCTACACACTTCTATATTTCTATGTTTACATTTCTATGTTTCTCTTGCACAGTTTTTTGTCAGATAATATTCCATCACATTTGTGGTCCCCTTACAAAAACATTTCGTTTTAAAATGACGTCTTGCCTTTTTTGAATGGCATTTGCTGAAAGCAGTTAACTGACTTTCATTAAGTGCTGTTACTCAAACTATTTTTTTTTGTTTATTCATAAAAGATTTGGGGCTGAATAGTCAAAATTTTTAAATGCTGCTTGATTTTTCCATTGTTTTTACCTTCTGACAAAAAAGTCATTAAATGTGTACAATCAATGTTATAGCAGTAGTTCAATATTATTTAATTATCTGCATCCCACAGCAGTACCCCTTTAGTCTCTAGAGCGAAATGTTTCTAGTTTAAAGACACACAAAACATTCTAATGATGTATCTTGTTGGTGGGAGGGCATTTGTATGTTATCTACAATTTTGTCCAGTGACCGGTTACACCGGTGCTTGCATTTACTAGGCAATATCTGGTTAGGCCATCTGTTAGCATATGTATTCTATTAAAACAATACATTTTTAATTTTGACCAATTGCTGAGATTGGGGATACAATGCTGGGCTATGGAACATTACTAAATAAGTGATAAAATGATTAGTTGTAGTTAACTGTAGTTTTAGTCTGGAATGCCCATTTAAGTGTTTTGTTTCAGAAGCTCGTATAACTGTGCTTTTTCTTCAGCAGGTCTGATATCTCTGCCTGTCTGTCCACTGGCTTTGTGCGAATACCTCTCTCTGCCTCTGAGGCTTGGTTACTTAAGCTGACCTTCGTTAAGCTGCCACAGGAACCTGTGTGTGTTCGGGCAGGTCTCAGGAGTGCACTCATTAACTACCCTATATTCTGCCATGTTTAACACAATCCAATCAACCAGCAGCCAGTGCTGGCCCATGTAAATGCATGCCAAGTTATGTAGATTTGAGGGAGGAAAAGTGTCAGAGAGATCCTCTCTCTATTATTCATTAGTTTATGCTGACATGACTGGCTAGATCTATGTTTGTCCTAGAGGCATGAACACATGGAATGGTGCTCCATCCATTAATCTTCTAATAATACCAAGCAAGGCACAGCTTACTTCGTTAGTTATTCCGAATATTATTTATTTAACGTCTAACATTCATTCCAGCACTGTTCAAGGACTGTTCAATTGATCTACACACGTTCTGCGTATTTCAGTGGTTAAGATGTAAAGTCATTCAGAGAGCTTTTATATAAAGGTGTCACTGTAGAGAATCGTAGATACACAGATTTCTTTAAAGTGGTGGTGATAGAAACCAGGGGTCACAATGTCTGCTATGCAAATATAGAAATTTCATTTATTATCCAAAACAACCAGTGAACCCATATGTTTTGCATCTAGTGCTAATGAAGACAAAATAGTGGTACTTCTGAACAAATGAGCTTTTCTGTCACGACTAGTTTGCCATGGAACCCTCTCAACGAAATTGCCTGCATCATAATAAAATGAATATCAGGCCAAAACTATTGTAATCCAATGTATCAGGTCTTGTATTTCAAATGATTTATTTAATGACTTTCTGTGAGAGACCTACATTAAAAGCTTTAAATGTCTGCTCTGTATTTCTGAGGCCATGAACAATTCGGACTGGTTAAGTTACTCCAGAACGGAGCTTTTTAAACCAAACCACTCACTCTGCTGTGACCATTAAGGGAAAGGGAAGGAAACTGAATTTAATAAAAAAAAATGTGAAATTCTCCTTTAAAGGAGATATTTTACAAAAGCCAACAACAGATTTTGGCATGCAGCTAAATACAGCCTGCAAAAAATTGGAGAGATTGCCACCTTTCTATGAACAGGGAGAGCATATTTGCGCTTAGCCCATCAGCAAGACAGTCCAATTGGCTTTTAGCTGAAAAGAGTGGGGTTGGAGTCAGTGAGGTTCACTGGCGGAGTAAAATTGGTCTGGTTGAACGCTGAGGAGGTTCCAAGCCTTCATTCAGGCCTGATCTCACTGTGGGGGTCTCTCAAGCACTAATGCCAAGCCTCCAAAATGCCATTGAGGTGAAATAGCTCCAGCACTCCCAGATTTTCCACTCAAGTAGCTCTGCAAAGAAGTGGTGCGCAAAAGCTGGATGGGACCGGGACTGACCTGCTGGGCTAGCCCACACAAACACACACACCCAGACTGATGAATGCCAGTGTTTTCAAACACGAGGAGATGGAGAAGAAAGCGGAGGCTCTGTGTTTAGCTGAAGATAAAGGGCAGAACACCTACAGCTGCGCCGCAAATTAGTGCCCGGGCCGCCTGGGGAGTTAAGTCGTGCACTCACACAAGCGCAAACCACCATGTAAACCCACCTTTCATACACATACACACACACTTCCACCCCTCCTCCGCCTCTCTCTTTCGCTCAAACACACAAACACACATCCCTAAAGAGGAAAGACATGGCCCAATAATCAAAGTGGAAGATTTGTCCCTTTGTTTGCATAAATAGCCACAAAAATCTGCTAAATAAAGAGCGCTAAGCTGGCTGTGGGTTTTAAGAGGGGAATTTTATAGGGGCTTTTTTTCTTCTTCTTTTTTTTGTCATCGTAGAGGGACCTACTTACAGAGAGAAGCCCAACAACGGCTGAAAGAATCTGCAAATCTGGTCTAATCTCACTGAGCAGCCACACTGGCTTCCACTCCACCAGGAGGCCAGAGACATGGGGGGAAAAAAGTCAAGCTCTGCCTCTATTTAAACTTAGTTACACTCCTTTTCTCCCCCTTCCCTTCTCACTCTCTTCTTTTTTTTTCTCAGCTATGAACGTGAGTGCAGTAAGTGTGAGGCGGAGGCCTGTGGAGATTTACGGATTATTTTGGAGTCTAGAGTGTTCACTCTCAGAGTTAGGCTGTGATTAAGAGCGCCCCCGTAGATAGTCTATCTTCTCCCTCCTCTTCATCCATCCCTTTCGACTCTATCCGTTTTTCTTTTTCGTCCTCGTCGTTTTCCCTCTCTCTCTCTCTCTCTCTTTTTTTTAACATTCCTCACCGTGGCTCTCACTCGGAGATATCTGAAGAGTGTGGAGGAGACTCGTGAGATTGGAGCTGTGGTGAGGCACTAATCGAAAACCCAAGTCCCTTTCACTTATTTAAGGGATCTCTCAGCCTGGTCTGGGAAGCAGTTTTGATAAGAACAAACCACTCGTCCCAGCCCTCGGCTTCTCCAGCTGATGATAAAGCTGTTTACTTCACTCTTCTGCTCTTTTCCTCTCCTCACACAGTTTCAGCCTGCAAACTAAGCTGAGACCCATCTCGCTCTTGAAATGCACAAGCTAAAGGGTACGCCACAGGGCTTTAGCTTCAATTAGGACGGAAATTCTGAACCAAACTTGAATTCACACCTATAAAATACAATGAGAAAAATACCAGGGGTAGCCTAAAAGTCCAAATTGTGCCTGAATCCTCAAAAATACTGAATGATTGCACCCTGACCAATTTCTGCCCGAAGCCAACTATAGCCCAGCAAATATTTGAAGTCCGACAAAATTGTGAACCCGGCTGTAGCCTAGGTGTGAGCGATATGGCCTAAATATTGTGATACATGATATATATATATCTCTTAATATTTTAAAAACTATTCTGAAGCACTTTAAAAAATGCCCTTTTTTACCACTGTATACAATCACACCAGTAGGATTCTAGTAGTCCCTGCAACATGTCGACATTAAAACATTCTCGTTTACATCAACTTGTGATTACTATTACATTATTATTACAAAACTATTACATACACAATTATTTAGATTATTGCATTTGATAGTCATTTACTACTTACACACAAGACATGATGTATCTAATATATTCAAATAAACTTAATGTGCACCTATTGCGATTTCCCTGAAACAATACAGCCAGGCACATCAACTATATTTAATGTTCATTTTAGCTATTAGCTCTAGAACAATGTAAACGTAACAGTGATCAATGTTACCTGCTTTGGGGTTACACAGCTGTGTTACAGTTATTAGAGGTGCTGTAACCCCTCCCGCCCACACCCCCACACCCTGCATTCCCAGTGGAATTTATTCCTTTGCCCCTCTCTCTCACTCTCACTCTCACACACCCATTTTAACCTCATGAAAGAGTCATTAATGATCTGAGCTGTGCTTCTCAGAAGTACCTTAGCACAGCGATCACTGTTAAATGGTAGAGCATTTAAAAATATCTCACATTAAACATTCCCTCTAACAGTTAAAAGGATCTCAAGACTACAAAGCTTCAGGGAAACTCGGTTCTGATGTGTTAGGTTAGGTGTGTTGGAGCAGATAAAACTGTGCAGACTCCGGAAACAAGACTAAGAAACACGGGCCTAATGGTTTACACTAGTGGCCACCAACTATGTTCTGGACCATCTAACATTCTAAAGAGTACGCTTCCGATCCCAAGTGACACTATGTCATGCAGACCATCAGTAAATTGATTTAATTAGATCAGGTGTATAAGATTTAGACCAGAGCTGAATTCTGCAGGAAGGGAGACCTCCAAGAGCAGGGTTAGGGACTACTGGTTCACACAGCATCTGACATGTAATCAGTTCTGAACTGTGCTAGAATGTAACAGACATGTAGACATGTTTCATAAAGGGGTGAGAACAGAAAAGAAGAGAGATGTCTTCTCACTCACTCCATGACTTGTTTCACTGCTCAGAAACCTGCACTTATTAGACTCAAAAGAAGCTCAAAAAAACTCCACTAAACCTCAGGTGATGTTCTCTCACCTGTATGTACTAGTTCTCCCGCGGTCCAATCAGTCATATGGCTAGATAAACAAGCGCTGAGCCACTAGCAGCATGTAATCCTACTGAAACATGATGTAGAATAGCGAGCTCTTACTCACACAGACCTTCAGGGCTCAGCACTGTGACTGCAGGAGCACAGCAGGAACTCGGTCTGACATGACTTTCCTAAGAAATACATAAACACTCAAACACATGCGTGGTGCCCATCCCACTCCATCAAACCACTCCAGCAAGTTCTGGATCTAAACGTAAAATTAAACATTAGGACTTGATTAGCAACCATCAGCAAGAAATGTAGCAAAATATAGCAGCTTTCCCCACACTTCCCACTCCGCCCGATAAATGACAGAGACATACAGCTCTGTGCCCCCCACAGGTGACAAATGCTTACAGAGCCATGATCATGACATTATAACAGGCACATTCTGATCAACAGCAAGTTAACATTTATAACATTTATTTTTTTCTAAACAGGCACCAGCAGAAACCTTTTTCTTTTATCAGGGAGCAGCATAAACAGTCTGTGTTCAGTAGAGTGTCCCTGTTAGAAAGAGGTGAAGTGGTTGAGCAACAAACTTGCAAAATTCCACAGTAATAAAGCTGTGCTAATGCGCTATAAAATAATTGTGAGCGTTAAGAAAATAATACATTAACTCATTATATTGTGCCCATCCCTAATACACAAACATATCTATATGTGTGTGTGTGTGTGTGTGTGTGTGTGTGTGTGTGTGTGTGTGTGTGACTGCACTAACTGGGTGTGTCCATTAGTCTCTGTACAGTCTTCTTACTGTAAGAGAATTTAAAATATGCACTATCATCATGCAAACTGCCAACCACTCAAGCTAAAATCAAGTAATCAAGATTAATTGTGACAGGCCTAATTTGAACAAAGCATTTCCCAAAGATGTTCCTTTGTTGTCATCACATCTTGGCATCATCTCAAGCTGTGGAACAAATGACAGAGTGTGCGCCTCATCCTTCCGCAGCAAGAGGTGGACAGGTGGAAGACTGCTAAAGGGACATTTGCAATTCAATCAGCAAAAAAAACGTACAGGGTGGGAGAGTTTAGCATTACAGAGGCTGAGCAAAGTAAAGACGACGAGAGATCGGAAAGAGAGTGCGAGAGGGAGGAGCGAGGGACTGGGTGAGGGATGAGTTGGATGAAAAAGAGAGAAAGAGAGAGAGAGGAGAGAGACTGAGTGAAAGAAAGAGAGAGGGTTGATAGAGAGACTGAGAGGGAAAGAGCATAAGATGTTGAGACAGAAAGAGAAAAGAGGAAAAGACAGGAAAAGAGAGGAGGTGAGGAAGGTAATGAGAGAGAGAGAGAGAGAGAGAGAGAGAGAGAGAGAGAGACAGAGACAGAGATTTAATGGGCCTTGCTCCTGAAACCATGCCCTCGCTGTTTTAATGACGTCTTCACTAATGTGTGGAATTAATAGTACACTGTCTTCCAGTGTGACGGGCCGCTAACACTGCTGCTCATATACAGCAGCCTCACTCACAGTAAGGACCTTCACACCAGTGCTCCTCTTCTTCACTGATCGCCAGAGACTGATTAGGAAAGTCCACTAAGGCACCACATGCACGCATGGCACTTATGAATAATGTAGAGGGGAGGGGCAGTGTGCTTTGACTTTCTCTTCATAAGTGTGTGTGTGTGTGTGTGTGTGTGTGTGTGTGTGTGTGTGTGTGTGTGTGTGTGTGCTGAGTGCTACCTGCCTGTGCTGGTGCATGTGTGATTAATCTCTCACTGGTATCAACCTCCTCACCCATATGTCAGCATAAGAACCCAGTTCTCTTTCTTTCCTTCTTCCTGCAGTGAGCTGGAGTTTTCCTCCAGTGTCTCAGAGTGACAGGCAGAGGCGGACAGGGGCCACTCCAACCGCATTTTCTAAACAAACTAGGCCCGGACTCCTGGTGTGACTAAGCATCCGCATCGCTGCTGTGTTCCTATTACAACTTCCCTCAGAGGATGAACTGTATGTGTGTGTGTGTGTGTGTGTGTGTGTGTGTGTGTGTGTGTGTGCGCATGGGGTAACCTGAATAAGAGCAGTTCCCACTAAGTCAGAGCTTTTCAAATACGCTGTCATTTAGATGAATTGTAGGTTCGGCAAAATGGAGTAATTCAACCTTTTAATGTATTATTTCCACTCAGAGACAGAACTAATATATTCAAGTAGAACTTGACTGCTTTTCCATGCAAGGTGGATGGGAAGAGGGAAGAGGGAGAGAGAGAGGGAGAGGGAGAGAGAGAGAGAAAGGTAAGAAAGAGAAAGTAAAAATGAGAGAAATATGGACATAAGAAAAAGAGAGAGTGAGAAGTGAATGACATGTAGAGGGAGAGAAAAAGAGAGTGAAAGAAAAGGAGTGAAAGTTTGTATTAGAGAGAAAGGGGCGAGAGAGAGTGAGTCTGAGTAGGAGAGGTAACGAGAAAAACAGAGAAAAAGAAAAAGAGCACAGGAGACAACAACAAAAAAGAGAGAAAAAGCAAAGTGAGAGAGAGAGAGAGAAAGAGAGAGAGAGAGAGAGAGAGAGAGAGAGAGAGAGAGAGAGAGAGAGAAAGAGAGAGAG
>JBBPDE010000006.1:20046428-20054429 GCA_037974605.1 Nannopetersius ansorgii
TAAAGAGTAACATTCCATCATTTCTTTAAGGCATCTGGTAGCTACTAAATGAGATTTCCATGTTTGCTAATTAACACCACTTTGTTTTTGGTGGGTCTGTTTTTGTTGTAGTGTCATTTTCTGTGTTAGTCAAATAGCCTATGCCTTTTTGGCTTTTGGCAACATTAAGCAAAGAAATCTACAAGACCAGCAGTCACCAAACCATATACGGGAGATATATCTTCCAGATCCGGATAATGAATGTCTTCAGAAGTCTCAGATTTACTGGTGCGTTAAATAAGAGGGAGGGTGCAGAATGTTCAATACGGGTTGGAGCTAAATACCTTAGAAAGGCTGATCTCCAGGAGAAGAGTTGGTGACCACTATACTGGACAATAGGGGGCACAACCCTCCTCCTGTAGGATGGCCGGACGTCTGCCTTGTGAGATAAAATGGGTTTTCCTGACCCTAATTTTTAAAAAAAAATATGATGTGCTCCAAATATAGTGAAGCAATAAAGCTTCATAACATGCTTCTTTGTTGTATATTATCTAAAGCAGACATAATGTTTGGTTAAGCCACTCTGCTACAAAAGCTCAGTTGCGATGCGCAGTTTGAGAGTCTCTGTGGTGGCCATTTGCAGGTCTAGCCTCCTGCCTGGCAGGACCATGTGGAACAGGGCTGCATCGAGAGAGCCGTCACACCACATTAGGCCCTGCTGCGGCCTCCGCTGCCCTCTGCTCATCTCTCAGCAGCGTGGGAGAATGAAGGTGAGACGGCCTGTCTCTCCCTCTCTCATCCCACCGCCACGGCTATTAGCCCCCACTTCACGCCCATCTACCGCCCCAAAGAGTGAGTGACAGCCCGGGGCCAAAGGCCACCTGCAGCCCCGCTCACACAATGATGGAGGGGCGAGAGAGGCAAAGGGGGAAAGAAACAGAAACGAAGGAGAGAGTGCCTGTTTAAGCTGAGGGGTTTGAGAGTCAGGTTCTAGGAAATTGGAATTAGAAAATGTTGAAAGGTTTTGAGTGCAGTTGAGAGATGAGAGCTTATCTTTGTTATAGCTGGAACATTTTAAAATGCTGATAATTAACCCTCAAAAACTGGCTGCAACAGACACTGAAGTCATTTTTTAAAAATAAAACCCAGTGAACTTCAAAAATGAGGTATTGTTAGGGCTGGGCGAGTAATCGAAAAGTAATCGAAATCGACATTCAGAACCTATAATCGATCATTTTTTTCCAGGCCGATTATTTTGATTACTTTCCCTTTAAAAGCACTATCGCGTGTGGAGTCACGTGACCCCGCTCAGTTATGTTACATTATTCCGCCGACATGTCGAGCACGAGTTAAAATGTTCAATTTATCGAGATTTTGATTTTAGGCCAAATCACCCAGCCCAAGATATTGTTCCTTAACAGTTGCTTATTTTAAACAGCTTTACTGACCACAGATGTGGACACTGTAGAGTTGCGCAGCCCCTCTAGCCTGTTCTTCATGTTCAGGATCCATGCAGGACCACCAGTGAGCAGGTATTATTACAGTGAGGGCTCATTGCTCAGCAAAGCAGTGACACAGAAATGGCAGTGGAATGTTAATGGGTGGGTGTGGGCGTGTTGTAACACTGTGTTTACTTACTGTCCATTCTAACATGCAAGTCCTCCTTACAGATGTTAAGGTCATCTCTAGTCCTGACTATTTTACATTTTTGAGGGCAGCACTGCTGTACGTGATCCATACAGTGTAAACCCCCCCCCCCCCACACACACACACTCAAATATGCTTTAAAAATGAACCTATTTGACTTACAAACTAAAAACACAGCAATACTGAAATGAATTAATGTTGAGGTAACAACATTTGTATGAGGTCACTGTCGTCTTTTGACTGGATGGAAACGTGGTGTATTTAAGTTAATGTTTTAAGAGCAATTATGGAATTAAAATATTGATGTTAAGTGATCTACTTAAGTGATAACAACAAATTAAAGTAATGGAATGGAGGAATGGGAGTTTTATAGGGGGGATTTTTTCAGGGGATGGCATCCCATTCTCCCTCAAATCAAATCCTGTTAGCTGATAAACACTGAATTCACACATTCACACCCACAACATGCTCATCCATTCTGTTCAGCCTATGCATCTGACATCTGGTAATCAAGAACTTACATGAATAAACACTATTAACACTCACATGTCTGCTCCATCTGTTCTGACACAGGACCAGCAGTGCCGTAGTAGGGCAAAGGCCTTGGACTATGGATTTTATTTTTGGGATGTCCCAGAGGTGAAGGCATCAACCCGACAAACCGGATTACAGAGATTTGATTGGATTTGGCCTTGTCCAGCTCATCCTGTTGAAACACTATTAAAGCCACCCTTTAAGAAACCCCCAGATTAAATTCATCCCTTCATCAATTAGAGATTTTTCTCCCTAATGCCTTTCCGCCTGCTAAAAGTATTGCTTCTGCCGAGTTTTGGACTTATCTCTTATTTCCCGTTCCGGATATCAAGACGTTGATCTGAATTCACGTCTAGTGCCTTGCAGTTGTCGGTTTGTTTGCACTAATTTAAAGATAGCCCACTTGCTCAGCAGTGAGAGGCCTTGTAGACACTGAACGGATTTGTTACTGAGGATCAACTTTTTGGGGGAACGTACATTACTTTTCAATAAGAGCTCTAGCTTTTGGCTCTTCCTACCCTTTCACTCTCTCATGTACACTCCAGGAAGATCAATTTAGGAGACACTTGATATTTTGTCTAGCTTATGGCAGCCTTCTGCTTTTTTAGGCCATATTAATCATTGATCCTTGAGAAATTCTGAGTATAAAGAAACGCCAGGGTTCATTACACTCAGCATTTAGTTGTTTCTGTACAAAAAACAGTGTCCAAAGTCTGAAATAACCTTTCAGCTCACGGAAATTTACACCACACTAACCCTGATTACCCAAACTAACTAGGCAGCAAAGGCCCAAGCGAGTGGGCTTCACATGTTGATTATGGGAGTTGACAGACTATTTCAGAAAAGTTCAGAAATAATTGTCTGATTTTGCACAAACCATGATCAGAATGCAGGGGCTGCCCTCGCTCTCTGCAAGCACAAACACCACACATAAAAAACACATCCACACACGCCTGCATCTGCCTGACACACTCAATTTCAGCATTATCGATACTAACTTACTCATTAGCAACCAGAGCGATGTCTACCAAGAATGAGAACTGAGAGACAGAGAGGGAGAGAGAAAGAGACAGACAGAGAGAGAGAGAGAGAGAGAGAGAGCAGAAAATAGAAAGACAGCAGCAGACACAGAGAACGCAACAGGAAAGAAGAGAACAAGAAAGAGAAAGCAATAGAAAGAGAGGAGAAAAAAAAAGAAAGTGGTAATACTGGTTCCGTAATGAGGCATGGCCGTTAACCTGATTAATGTTATCAGTAATAAGACTAATTATTTCCTCTACCTCTTAAACACACTGAGTTAATCCTGTTACAAGGTCTGGTATTTTGGGCCAGTGCTTAATTGGCACTGGAAGAGCAGGAAGCCAAGGGGTGGGGGAGGCTGTGTGTGTGTGTGTGTGTGTGGAGGGGGGATAGGGGGCGGATGCAAAGGGATGCTGGTAGCAAACAGCAGCTGCAATTATTTGGGACAGTATTTAATTTTTCCCCTGAACAGATAGCAGAAGAGCATAAGCGGCTTTCCTCCATAATTTTCTGTATGAAATCAATTAAACGTGCAATAATAAATCCTCATGTTTCAGGGACACATGCTGCAGTGTGCTCAGCTTAATGGCTGCGGATGACTCCAGCACAACCCATCCTTTAACTAGAGCAGGGAAACATAGCAGGTGTAAGTGTGTGTGTGTGTGTGTGTGTGTGTGTGTGTGTGTGTGTGTGTGTGTGTGCGCATGTGTATTTGCATGCTCTCATTAATTATATTTTTTTGTGACAAGACAAGCATGCTATTGGATTAGGGAGCAATAACACTCCCTGAGGAGATGTGAGGTCATCATTTATGCTGCTCAAATACCACACAGTTGAGATTGTCCTAAGAATATGTCAACTCATTTCTAAATTTGTGTAAATTACTTGTTTTAAATCATTTTGACTAGTGCCAGGCTGTTTCATTATTATCTGAAATAAACAAAATGAGTTGTATTTTGTCCCGCAACAAACATCCTACCAGTTTTACTACATGCAGTTACTTAATAAAAAAAGAAAACGCCTAAACATTTGAAATTTCATCATTTTACAATATTCGTTCACAAATCTCAAAGTGAAAAACAGTCGATACATTGACTAGACCCACAGTGCCTTTAGATGCCAAGGTATCATTTTTTGCAGTGTGCTCTCCTGTCTCTTTCTCAGCCTGTCCATTAGCACACAGTGCAGCATGTGGAGTGACTGAACGAATGTGTGACATTCTGACAGGCTTGATTTTTTTCCCTACATGCTCTGCTCTCGGAGGTGAGATGGTTCTGGGCTGGAACAGCAGCAGCAGTAAAAGTAGTAATAGCAATAGTAGGTCGCTCCCTATAATGAATGTGTGTGAGATTCTCCCCAGAGGCCTAAACCCAGCGGCTGCCCACAGCATGGGGCTCTGTGTCTGCCCACTGCAGAGACCTACAACAACAGACCTAGCACCACATCACACCTGGCAATCTACACATACACACACACACACCTCCCCTTTAGGTCTAGACTCATTATTCATACATTAATATTAAAGCAGTATTCACATAGGGCTAGTTGAACATGAGGAGATGGGCCTATTGTAAGTATGTACATTCTGCTGGTGATTTTAGTCTCACCTAAATCCACTTTGTCAGTTTAAATCCACTCGCATGCCAGTAAAGCTTCCAGCTGCTTTTATATGAACTGTAGAGTTAACCTCACGTTATATATGACCACAATCTACAGCCATTGCCATCACTGTCACTCAAAGCATGTTCTTCTGACTAGCTAGCTTACTCATTTAACTGTGTTGGCAGCTGATGCTGATGGCTGCAAGGACAGGTTACTGTTTACACTGAACGAAGTGGCCTTCCTAATGCCACAGAGTCCCAACCAACCCCTTAGGAACTATCTTACTAAACTACCAGTGGAAGTGACCACTCTGTCACACGTGAACACACCCCAGCACACAATTCTTCCTCTGCATTTAATCCATTTACCAAGTCAAGCAGTGGGCAGCCCGGAACACAGAGTGTGGGAACAGTACCTTGCTCAAGGATACCTCGGAGGTGCTTAGCAGTCTTAAGAATCATACCCATGACTTCTGGACCGGAGCGTGAACACTCTAACCACTAGGCTGCCAGCTGTCCCACTCAACAAAACCAGAATCAACTACTCTCATCGACAACAACTGTGACAGTGTACCCCTAGTCCATTTTGAACATAACTAATAGTTTTAACTAAAATAATATGAGGATTTAATTGGATCTGACTGCAGCAATGAGGTACTAGTGATGCTAATGGACCAATAATCAAAACCCTTCGGAGGGGCAACTTGTCCAAAAGTGGGAAATTATCCAGTGCCCGGGCAGCAACAGCCCAAAGGGATACTAATACTTAGTCTAAAAGACTGAACAAAATGCAATGGCTATCTAAGTTTTAGACTACTTTCTTTTTAAACTTTTCAAAACATCAGATGGATTAGCTATTATGCTAACAAGCATACTGGTTTAAACTGTTTTCCATCTGAACATTTAGGGCTCCTTTGGTTATGAGTGAAGGTTTTTGTCATGCTAACGGAAGGGATGTCATTTAAAACTGTTCTAAACGCCACACATTTGCTTTTGTACAGTGTGATGCCTGAAGCTAATGTGAGTAAACAAACATTCTTAGCTTAAGCCTTGAGACTCAAATCGACTTTTGACCACCTCTTACAAGGAATATGACTTTTCCACCTCCCTCTGTTGACTACAGCATGCTACAAGAAACTTGTTTCTCTAGTCCAGGTGTCCCCAACCGTTTTGAAGCTAAGAGCTACTTCATGGGTACTGTGCCATACCATAAGCTACCAGTTTGATACACTAGAATACATTAGGATAGAGTTTACCTAAACTTCATGTATGATGTTTTAAATGCTTTTTTTTTAGATAGTCTTTTTTTTTTAAATAGAGTCAGTCTATATAAAGGCAACTATGATTAAAGCAGAATAGCAGCAGGATAAAATTAAATGTTAGATGCTGCTCACTGGTGAGTTGTGCTATTTTTAGAACAGGTCCACGGGCTATTCATGTGGTCCTTGGGGACACCCTGGTACCCGCAGACACCATGTTGGTGACCCCTGCTCTAGTCCTTGGAGAAGAATTGAACAACACACTTACAATGGAAGCCAGTGATATATAGGTAGGCTATATGGTTCTATGTACAAGGACAAAACAGATGCAACAGACAAGAAACAGGTTGAAAAAGGAGTAATCAAACTTGAGACTGCTTGTAACTGATTATTTTAGTGCCATGAAATAACTTTAACTTTATTCAGTAGCCATTATGAAGGCATGTACTTATGGGAGAGGGATTGATGTCTGGACCCAGTGACAGGATCTGGGGTTTAACACATACCCTGGGGGCTTCCCTTCTCTAACACCACCTCCTGTTCCATGATTCAATTCCTTCCTCCCCCTCTCCCCCTTTTCACTTTTCTTCTCTGATCTAGCACTAATAGCAAACATATTTAAGCTTGTGTTCCAGATCCCCTCTATGGACTCCGATAATTAAAGCAATGCTCTCTAATAAAGTTCACATTGCCGTAAAAAGCCCTCCCCAAGAAGGAGGTGGGCAGCAGCTGCCTGTCCACAGCAGGGTGTTAAATGAGATCCGTACTTTCTTCATTACAAGAGTTCAGCCCACATCTCAGATCAGAGACTAAACACACGGCAGCAGCTCATCAGGCGTGTTCCTTCAGAGGTTCTTTGTACAGCTCAGACGTCAGACGAAGAAACAGGTTGGAGAGAATTTAAAACAACAGCCTGGCTCGTCCTTGGTAGGGATCGGTGTAGAAAATCTCTTTTTATGGTTTTGACTGAATTTCCTCAGTAACACAAAGTACTGGAAAATTCACAGCAAGTGGCCATATCAGTGTCAGTAGGCCTGTAAGCATGCTTGTTCTAAAATTCAGACTGGTGATTGGCTGTGTATATTCTACGTGCAGTAAACCTGCTGTTAACATCATCAGTCTGTTGAACACATACTAGTACAAATACAATTGGCAGCAGAGTCTCTGAACTGTCCCAACAAGACAAAAGCCCTGGCTGCAAGTTTTGGATTGAGCTTTTGGAAACCTGTTTAATTATAAATTAGCTTAACCTTTTCAATGATCAGAACCCACCATCAGGCCATAATCTTCATTACACATCTATAAGACAAGAATTCTTAGTGAAAGTGAACCATTTGTCATGCACGAACACACCACAGCACAGCACACAGTGTGAAACTGCTCATTGCATTTAACCCATTGACCTGAGTGTAACAGCCAGTGCGTCGCCTGGGGAACAGTGTGTGGGGGCAGTACCTTGCTCAAGGGTACCCCAGTTGTGTTATTAGCAGGACTGGAATTCAAACCCACGACCTTCTGATTGCAGGAGCAACTCCCTAACCACCATATATGAACCAGCAACCGATGCAACGATATGGAATTGCAAAATGTTTAACAAGCTTTAGGGACTTTAAAGGTTAAAGAAGAAACTAATAAAGGAACAACGTTTTCTTAATAAGTGTAATACAGTATAATTTTGTAATAATCTGAGGCTGTATTCACTCCTCTCTGTTACACGTATCATTCGATACTTGTGCATACAGCTAGTGGCACCTCTGAGGTATCCTAGTACTGTGGTGTGTTTACACATGACAGAATGGTCACTTTCCACTTTCCACAATTGAGAGGTTCATATTGAATGACGTATTGCTTTACTCTTAATATTCAGTTGCAATTTATTTGTTAATGTGGCGGGGCGGTCTAGGTGAATAACAATGTCACCGATGAAATACACATCGGTGTGTTAATTTTAGATTTGTCTA
>JBBPDE010000006.1:20104484-20115614 GCA_037974605.1 Nannopetersius ansorgii
GTGAATGGGTTAAATGCAGAGGGTGAATTTCGTGCTGTTCACACTGTGTGCAGTGGTGTGTTCACGTATGACAGAATCTTCACTTCACTGTAGTGGCAGTACACAGAGGCCCAGTAAAGTGCAGGTGTTACTGAAAGTCCAGAGTGTAATATGAGATGTGTATAGAGTATAAAGTGAGGTAGTTCAGTGGAATGTACTTGGTTAGTCAGGGAGTAGACATGTATGTGCATTCAGAGCTCTGATGGCCTTGTGGTGTGAAACTGTTACACCGTCTTGCAGAATCAGAGTGGAAGGTTCGATTCCGTTTGCCAGATGCTAGAAGAGAGAAGAATCAGTATAAGGGCTGGGATCAGATCTTTACAATGTTACTGGCTTTGTTATCGCAGCAGGTTTGGTAAATCTCTACCAGGGCAAATAGAGGCACACTGATAACCTTCTTGTATAGTGTACATTATTGATACTGTAATGTTGGTATAGTTTTTATTTTTGCTGCTCTTACTTTATGCTGCCCACTTTCTGCCATGCAATGTCAATTTTCTAATGAAGGAAATTACCTTCTCAGCTGCTCTCGCTCTCCATGACAGTGTGTTACAGTCCGAAATAGTACAGTTTCCATGCAAGACAGTGATGCAACCGGAGAGCAGACTTTCAATGGTACTCCCATTGAATGCGGTGACCTTCTTTTTTCGTAGTAAGGAGCTTGTGGAATTTATACGTTTTCCTTTATTTGCTGAGCAAGCACAACATTATATAAACGTTCAGGGGAATTTTGATCAGACTTTTTCACTCATATTAAATGAGGGTGCCAATAATTCTGGAGGGCACTGTAATTCTTCAAGGAATATGCGAGCAATAACCGTAAGAAAACAGTAGAACAATAAGCAAAAGTGCCACCTCAGCCATCGCCGGCCTATCTAGAGTAATCCCCTCGATATGTTCCATTTTCTTTTTATGTCGGTCCCCAGTGCTAAAGCAGAGGAAACAACTGCAGCAACTTGACAACTGCAGCAACAATTGAGAGAAAAAAAATTGCCTGAAAGGTGAAGTTCTTACCGTCTTATAGAAATGATCTAATTATAGAATCTCATGACTCTGTTGGTTTTACCAAGCATAGCTGAAGGCATGGAATTGTGCATGCTTCATTGTTTGCTGAATATGAAGAGTCTTAGCCTTTTTTCTTGCTTTTGCAAGTAACCTGTATCTGTATTTCTCGCCCTGCCGGGTATATCTGCTGTTTCTGCACCGTCGCTGTGATACTCATAAACACCCTTTAGCAATATTCACTCACACCGTCCAGACAATGTCACCATAAACACCTTTGATTCCCTAAAGTACCTTTCCATAGAAACCTTCCAACCTGTTCTCTATAAGCGTTTATTATTTGTGTCTTTTGAAAACAAAGCATCCCTTTCATTTCATTTTCAAGATTCAATGAATGATCAACTGTATGCTACAAAAGTGTCAGATAGAATTTCTAACCAAAGGTGCCTCTTGTATGATACTGTATCTGTTCAAAGAACCCTTTTCTATTGAGCCATCACGTTTTATTTTCAGTACTGGATTGGGTTGGTTCTGACTTGCCAATACTTTCTACAGAAACAAAATAAGAGAGCACTGCAATTTATTTTAAAATCAGCATCCCTATGAGTATGACAGCCATTTCATGCCAGTGTCTGTTAAACTCCTACACAAGCACCTCATTCTGCTTTATGAGGTACTGATTACTGATCACCTGAATCACATCTTATTTAATGAAGAAAAGTATAAAAACACTGCAGTAATCGACGCTCTCCTCTCACAATGAGACCAGTTGGATGGTAAAACACTACTAGAAGTACATCAAAGGTAATTATTGCTATTTTGCATGCGTGAACAAGAGATTCATTTTCTTTGAATTATTCAAGTTCTGTAAACGCTGCATAATTTGTCTTATTCTGATGTCATTTCCTTTAAAATTATGCATTAAAGTAGTGGATCCCAACCGTTTTTCCTTGAAGCCCCCCTTGCCTGTGTCCAAGACAAGCCATGCACCCCCAACCCCAACTCCTACCTGCATAGACAAAATAGTAAAGTAATTAATTATAAAAATAATCAGGTCCAGACCCCTACATCAATACCTATAAAAGATGAGAGACTGAACTATTTATGCAGTGGTCTCATATTTTTTCAAAGCTGAATATTATGTTCTGTATCAAAACACCATGTGGTTTTGAAACACAACACATTTACTCATCAGTTTAGAGCCATGTGACAGATGTCCTTCACACACCTCCTACGACAAACACAAACACAAACAGAGAGATATGGTTGGGCTGAGGAGGAGGAGGCGAGGAATGTTGCTCCATCAGTACTTACAGAAACAGATGTCCAGAAAAGGCTACTGCCAGGAAAACATGATCTCTTGCAAAACAATTCAGACATATAAAAATAAATTAAAAAGGAAATAAAGAAAGTTTCCATATGTCTAGGTTATGAATAAGTCAGGAGAAACAAAGGTATAAATGATTTTTATTGCTAAAGGTCAGTTTGATAGTGTAGGAGAGCAAAAATCATAAACACTTACATTATTAAAAAAAAGCTTTTATATTTTATTGCTTACAATATTGTGCAAAAAGTCAATGGAAACATATGCTGCTACTGCTATTGAGGCACTCCACAGGTCAGGCCCCTGGGTGAGGGCAGAGTGAATGAGTTCACTGTTCAGTCAGAACAGAAGGTCACCTTTAGGGGAAAACCTATGATTGGACCAACAGCAGTGACAGCATGTTGAAGCCAAAGCAAAGAATTTTATACGCCCTGGCAGCCACATTCAGCTGCACCACACATAAAGAACTCTAGACTGTCTGATACCACTGGAAATTGCCCTATTCTACAGGTAGAAGACCCCAGCTTTTCAAGTCAAGTCAAGTCAAGTCAAGTAAAGTAGATTTTATTGTCATTTCTACCATATACACAGTACATAGTAAAAATGAAACAACGTTCCTACAGGACCATGGTGCAACACAAGAGCTGAACAGAATAGAACACAAGTGCAAAACAGGACAGAACAAGAGCAACACTACCACTAAACGAGACAGGACAAGGCAATGTATAGTATAAATGACAATGGCTACATTGAGGGTAAGTACAGTATTTGACCAGTGCTGTAGTTTAGCAGCAGAGATTTGCAAGAGACACATCTCTGCTGCTAAATAGGGATTCTGCAGGCATTTGCACACAATGAGATTTTCTACATTTGCATGTTAACCACTTAATATTTTCTAAAAAATACACTCAGTATTTTGCAAACGAAGACGTTATGTTCTCCATTTGAGTACTTTTATTAGCCAGAAAATGTCCTAAATTAATTCATCGTTACTGACCTACAAGAAACCATCTAATAAACCGAATTTTTCTATTTATAATTCTAATGAAACAAGTGTTAGATGCTTCACGAGCTGTTAAGTTACAGAAAATCAAATGTATCAGTTCAACTAGTGAATTAAAAGTCTAGCATCACCACACAACAAACTAATAGGATGTCAGACATGCACTGTTACAGTTTCTTTGCATGTGACAAAGGAAATTTGCTTTATTTGATTTAATTTTTTGAAATTTAAATGTTTGAAATATTCATGCATAGTTGTCACTCGAAAAGGTCTCAATGCTTAACAAGAATAAAAGCCTGCAGTTTTTGAACTAAATGAATGAGTGGTAAAACCCTTTCTACTGCCATATGTGAATTACTCTACTTGGGCACCCTTTTTAAACAAAGATTTGTTTCGACAGCAACAGTATATTGGTTGGCATATTGTCTGAATTAAAACTACCATAGAGCTGGTGTAACATTAACACTGGCCGGTGTATACAAACGGCAAATTAACGGTACAGCTGCAGAGCCTAACATGGATCTCGATAGTGCATTCTCCATAGCTCAATGCTAAGTGGCTTTATACGCCTCAAAGTGATGTCTGGGGCTGTGCACAGTGACCAGAGCCTCTAGAGACTCTAGAGTAACCCATTGTTTTGTTAATGTTTTTCTATGGAATTATGTGCGCTAATTAGTGGCAGTGTCTGGATACATGCCTGAAAGCTAGTTTTATGACCTTTTGTATAATGTATTGCTTTTTTCACACCGTAACAAAAAGAAAAATGTGAAAGGTTAATACACAAGTAAGGAAAAACAGTTAAGAGGGTAAATGGCCGATTCAGCCATGACCCTTGTGTTTTGACTCCGGCAGTTCTGATGATGACGACTTTTGGTAAAAGTCCTAATAAAGTAACTACACACTTACACCCAAATGCCTCCGGCTCTCATGCACTACATAGGAAATGTGGCTTATAAGATAAGCTTTCCATTATCAACACAGCTGGATCTATGAAACTTTCTGAGATGTGAGACAGAGCTGATTTATGTTACTCTGATCACTCTGGGGGAATAATAGCTAGCACCTGCATGTCAATCTAGAGTATCAGTGGACTTTCTGAACCCAAGGAGAGGTTGGAAGTGGTTGGATAGTGATGACCTGGGCGATTTCCAGTTCATTTTGCACATGTGTCATTATATCTACTCGTATAGCTGAGGAATGCGTGCAATAATAAGGATAAAGAAGGGAGGGGGAAATATGTTTCAGAGTTTGTGCCAGATTAAATGGCTTTGATGTAACTCGCCTCGCTGTTTGTCAGTCAAAGCCCAGATGGGTGAGGAGGGGAAAGAGTCCAGTCAATCACCACTAGCCTGTGGCCATCTCAGAATAAATCCACCTCACTGCAACAACAAGCAAAGAATAGTCATTCTCTTTTCTCTTGCAGCTTTCCAAACAGCACACTCCCAGTACCTAGAAACAAGTGGTAGTACTTAATTGACACATCTGATGGGTTCCATCAAGCGCAGAGAAAGAAACAACTCCATGATTGCACAGCTTCCGAATGCCAAAGCATTGGTGGGGAAAACCAAGGTGAGGCAATGAGGAGAACAGAGACACTAGAGCAGAGAGCACTTCACTTGAAGTAATTATTTCCATGGGTTGCCATTATTTTGACATTAGGCAAAGACAGCCCTGCAAAGGAAGCAGGCTAATCAGGTGCTGTTGATATCTGTCAGAGTGTACCTGAAGCAGCCAGGCAGATGCATGGACAAAGCTCAAGGTGAACATATGGCTTTCACTTAGCCTGATTACTCTCAGATTGCCATGTGACAGCCTGGACCGAGCACTGAGGCAGGGGTATGAGGGAGGGCTGTCTATCAGCATGGCCTCTAATCCGAAACATCTGCTGACACTCTGCTGTGGGGGTGGAGGTGTAGAGTGGCCCCAAAGCTCAACTGAGTCCATGCGGGGGAGTCCATGACAAGACTTCAGCTTGTTAGTTTGCACTTGACTGTTGCCATGGCAAGACTCATGGCCTGCAAGAAGAGAAAAGAAAAGAAGAAAAAGGAAGAGAGGAGAAGAAAAGAGAATAAAGAATGGAAGGGAAGAAAAAGGAGGAGAAGAAAAGAAAATGGAAAAGAGGAGAATAGAAGAAAAAGGAAGAGAAGAGGAGAGAAGAGAAGAGAAGAGAAAGAAGAGAAGAGACAAGAAGAGAAGGAAAAGAAAGACAAAAGAGAAGGTAGATGGAAGAAGAAGAAAAGAAGAAAAGAAGAAGAGAAATGGGGAAAGGAGATTAGGTAAGAAGGGACAGGGGAGAGTCTCAGGATCTGAAAATGATGCCTGCAGGCTTACACACACCTGTCCAACAGGTACTGCGTGTCTATCATTCACTCACAAACTGCATTTAGCGTACATCCCCAAACTGTGACAGAGGAGCACAAATTCAGGACAAATTCATGCTGGAGATAAAAATAGAAAGAAAATATGGTAGCACTTTCAAAAGTTTCAGAGGGAGTTCAGTCACATTAGCATCAAAGAGCACTCAGTATCATTCCAACATCACACAACTCCGTGTCCCAGAGCTAGAGCTTGTGTGAGAGGCAAAGAGGGACTCTCTTCAAATGCATCATCATAAGGCACAGTAAACACGCTGCTTATACTGGGTGCTGGGAGAACCAACAGCATGAAGATCCACAGCATCAGATATCATAACTTACACATGAGCAAAAGCTGTTGATAATGAGTCACTCCTGAAACATCCCATAAAGCGGTTGATGTAAGGCCTGTGTCTAGGCCTCCTGTGGCAAACCACTGACAGTGCAGGACCAAATGAGAGATTTTTGAATGCCTTACACCAATGGTGAATTACACCATTTTGATTCTTAATTTCAACCTTTACCCCTCCTGAACTTGATCAGCCTGACTAGCGATGTGTGGAACACCCTGCAGTAATTGGTCCCGTTAGTGCTCCAGGGTTGGCTGAACACATCCCAATGTTATATTTTACTATTTTCCACTTTTAACATTTGTTTGGGTTTATGTACCAAGAACAGATTGCAAATAATGCAGTTGCTGGGGTGTGTGAGTTCTCTAGGTGATCATAAATGTGGTTCTGCCGATTTCTTCCAGTACTGGAACCTATGAGCGAGCGATTCTCTGAGTACTCAGAGTTACTGCCTAAGTACCACGCTGCAATGCAATATATGATGGTGGACTCTATGGTGCACCTGCTTAAGTTGATCAGGGACTTTTTCTTTCTTCAGGCTCTACAGGAAGAAAACCCTCTGAAGACTATTATGGCCTTCACTGCTGTGTTGATGGAGAAGGACAGGTCTTGGCCAGTATGAACTCCAAGGAATCTGAAACTCTGAACTGCCTCCACCCTCTGATAATTGATTCTAACTGAATAGTGACTATGTTCCAGTCTCCAGAAGTCCCAGATGTTTTTTTTCTCTCGATGATTTCAGTGAGTTTTCTTCTCTGCAGGCTGAATCGTGAAATCATGAATGTGGCACGGCCTGCACACAACCATGAACTTTAAAAGTGACTCTGCATTCAAACTCAATGTGTTCTAGACCTGTTTTGAGGCTAATCATGCAAACACTAACTAGTGGCCTTCTAATGGAATGTGGTGGCGTCACCACCATCATCATGCGTACAGGTCTTCACCTCCATCTTCAATGAGTCTCTGGCTCAGTCTATGGTCCCCACTCACTTTAAAGGATCTACTGTTCTCCTGGGACCAAAGAACAATAAACCCTTGTGCTTGAATGATTACCAGTCTCTTGGTAGTCGTGAAGGGTTTTGCGAGACTCATTAAAGACTTCATCACAGCATTCATCTCCAGCTCCACAGAGCCACTCCAGTTCACCTACAAGAGATCAGGAGAGGATGGCACCGCTCACTTATCTCACACCACCCTCAGCCACGTGGATAAGAACCGTGGGAACTATGTGGAACTGATGTTCAGCTCAATATAATATCCCCAATAGACTGTTCACCAAGCTGAGGGATCTGGAACTGAACCGCCTCCTGCGTGCCTGTGTTTCCAACTTCCGCACTGGCAGACCAGAGGTCTTGAGAGTTGGTGGTATTCTCTAGTACCATCACTCTCAATACAGGAACTTTATGTGGCTGCTTACTCAGCCCTCTGCTCTACAACCTTTATACCCATGATTGCTTGGCCACACACAGCTTCAACTCCATTATCAAATTAGCTTAGCCTCATCTCCCGCAATGATGAGGCAGCATACAGCATACATTGTCCGCAGCAGGACGACTCCCTGTAGTGCTAGAGTTAGCCATGTTTTAGATTCAGAACGCCAGTACTGTTACTGTACTTTAACTTTTATGAAGGGACTATAATAATTCGTTAAAGAACGTGTGTCAGCATAAACCAATCAGAGGCAGAGATTGCATTGCATACAGAAGCAAGGGTAGAGAGAGGGGAAGACAAGACTCTGTAGTGAACTTCTGTGTTAATGGTCTAGTGAGCAGCTTCAAATACCTGAGCATTCACATCTCTTTCCGTAACAGAGCAGCTCTATGAGGATCTTCTACCATTTGCCTTAACCAGGACACAATGCCACAACTTTAAGTGTTCACTATAACACAAGCTTAACTTAAATACCTCACTGTATCTCACTGTATGTCATTTAATACAGTATGTCTACCAGCAAACCAGCACAATGCACTTTACAGCACAGATATTTATTTTGTTTCCACCCAGAACAGATCTTGCTTCTGTTTGTAATAGTTGTAATATTTGTTTTTGTTGGAATATTCTTATTTCTGTACATTTTATTACCTTCGACTTTGATTCTTATATTCTCTTTTGTTCATTTAAACTATTTGCACAATCTTGTGGGTTGACTAGGAAAGAATCTTCAGTCTAAAATCTTGAATCGTTCTTGATTCATGGTCAGGCCTAACATGGTGGTGTCAACCACAAACTTGAGCATGATGTTGGAATCAAAGATGGATTGGCAGTCGTACATGGAGGAGTAGACTCAACACACAGCCCTGTGGTGTTCCAGTGTTCAGATTTACAGGGAACAAGGGATGCTTATCCATGTGTATTGTTTACTGGTCTACTGGTAAGAATGTCCAGAATCCAATTGCACAGGTGTGTGTTGAGGCCAAAGCTGTTTACTGCCCAGCTTGTTGGGGAGGTTGATGTTAAAAGTAGGCTGTAATCAATGAACAACATCCAGACACAACTACCCTGTTGTTTAAAGTGTGACAAGGCAACGTTTCCCTGTAAGCAAACTGATGTTGGTCCAGGGGAGGCAAGGATGTTATTTTTTATAAGACTCAAAGCACTTCATAACTTTGGGGGTCAAGGCTTCTGCGGTATTCATTCATGGGTGCCGCCTATTTTAGTGGTAGCAGATATCAGGCAGTTGAGGACAGTGGCCTGTTCCACAGTGTTTCAGGACTAGAAAGCCCTTCAGAAAGCTTTGTTAGGGCTCATGTAGCTTAGGGCCTGTAGCAGCTCATGTGGGTTCAGCATCAGTGCACATGATAGAGCTTCCTGCAGTGACAGCCTGGTGATGGGTTGGTTGTTGTCCCTGTCGAACCGTGCAATGAAGTGATTGAGATCATCATTCAGAAAAATGAGTTTATTGTTTACTGTATTGGTTGGGCAGGTGGTGTTGCCTATATAGTGTGCAACTGACTTAATATCCTGCCACATACCTCAGGAGCCTGAGCCGTTAAAGGGCTCTTCTATCAGTATTTTGTAGGACCGTTTCATCAGAGAAGACTAGACCTGGCTATTTCAGAAGACTCTGGGTCTGTTTTGTTTTGAAAGTCTGCGCAGAGCAATCAGCCGGGTAGGAGTGGAATCCGTTTTTGTATCAGTATTGAATCTGATCCATTATCAGTCCTCTCTGGGTGGTGTCTGAAATGATTGCATTTCGAAATTAAAATATATTGCAGTTTAAATAAATAACAACAAGCAACAGTTTTCAAAAATTGTATCTGAGCATATTTTTTTTTGCAGGGTGGGCTTCATGGATGCTATCACACTATATTTCAGGTAGACCCCCCACCCCCAACCCCACCACTGTTGCATTCAACAGATCTAAAGACTGTATTATAGAGTCCGGGGAGGCTTGCTGACCTGTTCTCTGTCATCTAAGTGGCATGAATCTGAACTCTGGGAGAGAGAATCAGGAGCCATCACTTAAAGTCAGACTGCAATTGTACCTCGTAAGTAAAGGGAACATGTGCAAAGGATGGCAATACAACTGGAGGCATAATCCTTTTATGAAAAGAAAATTGGAGTTCATGCTTGAATACAGCTGGCAAAATGGCCCGAATTTAAGACATCAAATGTGCGCTGCAAGGCGGGAGAGGGGGAAAAAAATTCCACAACAAGCAATTTTGCGAGACTTAAGGCATTATTCCACAATGACCATTCACCAGCGGAGACGCGCGGCGCACAGCTATCTGCTTAGAGCTCATCATAAAGGCTGACACCCTGCCACGCAGAAAAGAGCAGGAGCCGCTTCAGTGTTTTCTTTTCTTCCCTTCCTTCTTTTAAGGAGAAACTCCAATCTTTTCATGTTTAATCACTTGTCCCTTTGATACAAATGTTTCACGTTTCCCTTTAATATGACAGCTTATCATTTTTTAACAAAGGAAGACAATCTACCGCAGCACTCGAGCGCAATATGCCATGGGGCTTCAGACTGACAGCGCCGGCAAATTCAACACATCTGGTGCATGACTGAGTCGCTCTCCCCCACAGTCTCCATCACTGTCATATAGAGCCGTATGGAGAGGCTTCATATCCCTCTTTCGTTGCGCAAAGACCATAACTTACACGCTGGATGTGTGCGGTAATGGCAGGCGAATTGAAAGACGTGGGATGAGTTAGTGAGTGAGGTGCGATATGAAGAGAGGGTTTTTTTCAGAGGGCTTTATTTGATTGGGCTCAAGACCAAAGCGAATGTGTGCAAGTGAGAAAGTGAGTGAGTGAGTGCTAGCGCTGTACATGTGAGCTGTTAAACGTATGTGTCAGTGTGATGGGCTCCACAGCACACAAAGGAGCCGTCGCTCTCGCAGGCGCGCCGAGTGACTCAGATGAGCCATTATGTTTAAATTAGACACTCCTGGACTTGAAACTGGAGAGATGGAGGAGGGGAGAAATAACCTGCACATGCCCGGTAAATGTTAAGTGAAAATGACTGTGAGGCGAGGACACACTTTCTGCTTCACACGAACGCGTTCACACCCACACGTGCCATAGGAGGCCAGCCGACATGAAAAACAGCTGCTAACCTCTCGAGCTGGAGCAGAAAGCGTGAGTGCTCTTTGTTTTGAAGGGTTGACGGGTAATGACTCATGCAGCAGTCACCGAGGGATCTCACCGAGAAGCCTACAGTTCGCCTAGTAATTCAGATAATAGCCAGAATTACTAATAAGATCATGCACAAGCCTTTCTTATCTCCGTGAAATCCATGAGCTCATGCAGGTCACCCAGAAACCTACCTCTCACCACTCACACAAACTCTTTTTGCTTGTTCTAGCCGTTTGTTTTCTTTTTCTTCGTACTCCCCCGTCTCTCTTTCTCTAGTGACCTTTCTTCATCCTTGTGTTGCTTCCAGCTCACTGCTGTGTGTGTGTGTGTGTCTTCCTGGTGCACTGCTCTCCAAGTCTCTGGACATCCTGACCTGTGTGCCAGCTCACATCTGCTAAATGAGCATGAGAGAGAGAGAGAGAGAGAGAGAGAGAGAGAGAGAGAGAGAGAGAGAGAGAGAGAGAGAGAGAGAGAGAG
>JBBPDE010000006.1:20137174-20157399 GCA_037974605.1 Nannopetersius ansorgii
AGTTCAGCTGTTTAGGAGGGAGATGGCGAGGGGGAAGAAACTGTTCCTGTGTCGGCTGGTCCTGGACTGCAGGCTTCCATACCGTCTGCCATCTCTTATTTTATTTTATTTTAATCCAACATATATTTAAACAATCGGTCTGGTTTCTAGATGGTTTCTATCTCCATTCATACCACTGTGTAGTCCAGGTCTAGAATTAATCTGGAAAACAAGCACACATCTCTTTTGCCATATTAATTGCCACAACAAAGTAAGAACCTCCATCTAAGTCTATATATCTTTATTTATTACACTGCACATAATATACTTGGGAAAGAAGAAACTAAACTAAACCTAATGCTGTCAGTGATGCATCAGATAGTTTGTGAACCATTAAAGTACCATGAAAGGCTCATCAAAATAAAGCTTGTTCAGGATAACGAATATAGAGTAATGTAGAGGTCTTTCTGTCTTTCTTTCAGTTCTGTCTGTCAGGTTCCCATGGCGTTCTAATATGCACCAAGCAATTGAATCTAGGTGCAAAAACGATTGAATTGAAAATACTTTATGGTCCAGTACAATATTTACAAAAGCATGAGAGGTATAACAGGCACATTTTCTGAATCTGGACTAAGCCTAGTGTACGCCTCATCTTGGATTAAGGTATCATTTTGTGCTGTGAAATGTCTAGGCAGTGATTTCTTTGCAGACTCTTTCATTTTAAATGTCACTATGAGATCCTGTAGAGCCGCATAGCTTGCAGAATTAAAATGTGTCACCATTGTATTTGGCACTGCTCTAGCCTGGTGGAGGCATCAGCCAAATGTGTTAGGGACGGCAAAATAGCACAGACAATACTAAGCAATTTGTAAATGAAACATCTTCACCAATTTGTTGAATGCTGCAATTATCTACAGATAATGCGTAAACACCCCCAGACAAATCGCATGTTTTGTTGATTTCTAAATGAAATAATGTGCTAAATAAAATTTTGGATAAATAAATAAATTACCCAGGACAAATAAGTTTGAGTAACTCTGGTCTATACTACGCAAGCTATGATGACTTTTCCGGTTCGCGCATGTTTTAAACCTGTCTCTGTGTCTCCATCGGGGTGGGGGTGGGGGGGTGGGTTTGGGGGGGGTATTATCGCCAAGATCACAATGAGATTAACGGCGTTAAAAAAATTAATCGATGCCCACCTCTAAAATAAATAAATAAATAAAAAAGCTTTTTCGCAGGACACAACTCCAACTAGCTTTAACAAATAAACTCTATAGATGTGCAGAAGCATGTTCTATTTATTTCTTTATTTCTTGATTTACTTTATTTCTTGATTCACGGCGCTCTCTCATTTGACCACGTTTTTTTTTCATGAGACTATATGAACGCAATGCAGCCGAACAAGAAGCTGACAGATGTGACAACCATCATTGTTTTAGATGCTAAAAACTGACATTTTGAAGCAAGTTGTCTCATACTGAGTTTTCCTTGTGGGTGTAATTTAACCTAAAAGAGTTCATTCAAGGTCACCACAGTGTAAGATCTGATCAACACACCAAGAAAAGCCAATAAGTCCCAATTATGAGACACAGGCTGCAGGCGGCGAGGGGTGGAGGGAGGCCTACCAATCAAGTCCAAAACGATGTTTGTAATTTGGCAGCTCTTGCTTCCACTCATTCAAGTCCAAAGGCCAGACTCGGCTGCCTGCCGTCCTCAGTGAATTGGGAGGGCTCCAGCTACCACCATGTATAAAAAGTGTGAAATGTAGCAAATCTGACCAGGACCATGCGTTTAAAAGTATCTCTGAAAGTGTGTGCCACTGAATCCCAATCAGGGGCTTAGCTCAACACTATTGAAAAGAGCAGCATTCCCTTCAGGACAGCTGCCTAGCCCCCTGATGTTTGAAGTTTGAGATGAAAGCTTTTCCCTGCTATATGGGAAGGCGGGTGAACATTTAAAGATGCTCGCCTGAGTTCTAGTTCAGCAGGGGAGACTGAGTCTTACTGGGAAATAATGGTCCCTGACAGCTATGTGCTTAAGTGAAACATGTCAGACTGTGCAGCCATGATCTGTCAACCAGGTGGACAGGTCTCAACATTCAAGCAATGCAACTTATTTAATCCAATATGCAGGATATTTGCTTCTGATATATATTTTCTGAGAATCATTTTAGTAACAAATGATGCCCATAGTGATTCACCTGCTAAAATGTGAGTATCCACACTATTCCCCAAAAGTTCTTGCATTAAAAATAAGTTAGTCTTTTTCTAGACAGGAATTATCTCTATTCACACCGCTGTGTAGTCCAGGACTAGACTTCATATGCAAAACAAGCACATTTTGTTTGCCACATTGGTCGGGTTTTCACATCAGATTAAGAAACTCTAGATCTATATATCTTTATTCATTACACTATTAATTATATAGACCTTTGTGGAGTCCTTTCTTTCCCAAGGGCTTTTGATTCAAGCAGGGAATGGAGCTCCAGTCTGTTGGATGGTGGGCAGCTGCTTCACACCAGTTCTAGTGGATTCATTCTATTACAGTTTGGTTTAAATTGCTGTTTTGGCAGTGCTGACCTTAATTATTTGGTGCCCATTTCTCAACACGGCCACAAATGTTTCCTTTACCTCGTTTGTCCCAGCCGTTCTTTGCCTGATGACTTTAAACGTCTCTTTGCGCAGCACAGTCTACTTTCCTCTCTCCTTGGAGGCTATCATCTGGCCTCCATTTTGACTTTGCTGCTGTCTCACTGCAGAATCCTTTTTACACCACTCTGGAGCAAATGAAGCAGAAACAGATCGCATGTAGCCTACATACGTCTCGAAATGTGTGACCATTCACTGATGCCAGGGCTTTTTTTGTACCTTCTCTCAAAAGGCACTTTCGCCATTTTTAGCTGAGCGGAATTCCTTTGACACCACATACTGCATTATGAAATACACAAACTGGCTTTTGTATCAGTGTCTCGGTAACAAAACACTTTTACACAATTTTCCACTTACCCCACACAAATTCTATCAGCCAAGACATGTTTGGAGTCCAAATTTAGCTTCATTATCTTGGTACTGGAGCTACAAAGCCAATATATCTTTTTTCTGTAAATACACCCTAAAAACTTCTCTCAACTCGATCAGTCTCAACTTGCCTTAAAGTGAGTTTTACTTGTGGATGTGGTTTAGAGCACAGTATGACTGTAAGGCAGCGAACATCTACCTGTAGGGCTCAGCTACTCAGTGTTATGTTTTGTTTTATGGCTCACGGTAAGTCATACTGAGTGCTAAAACCCTGTCAACAAGTCGGTACACTGCAAAAAATCCTGATCTAACCAAGACCTGCAATCCTATTTCTAGCCTAAAAGTCTTTTTGAGCTTGTTTTGAGAATAATATACTATATAAGAGCAGCTTTTTTGCTCTTGTATAGTATATGAAGATTGTTTTAATATATTTTTCCTATTTAAAGAAATATTTAGACTAGAAACAAGTGGAATTATCTGTGCAGTAAGATATTTTCACTTGTTAAGATAGCTTAAACAATCTTAATACCTTAAACAATCTTAATAACCTTACAAAGTCTGCTCTTATATAGTATAGTATATTATTCTCAAGACTTTTAGGTGAGCAATAAGATTGCAAGTCTTAGTTAGATCAGGAGTTTTTGCAGTGTACCTCCTTCATCAAGAAGTGTGAAGGTGAAAGTGGCTTTAACATTTCTTTTCAGCCTTAATGAGTGAGCTGGAACACTTTCAGAACAACTGATGGATAAAAACATATCAGTGGCGTCAAGGTTTAAAATCACTGGTGAATTAAAAGGTTGTTTGGTTCTCATTCAGCCACATACTCCATTCAGCTATGGAATTGCAATGAACTTGATTTAAAATGCCCTTGAAGGGAGATAAGAAAAATGACTTTAAACTATGTTTCAAGTCACGAATGACTTGAATGTCATGAATTTTTTATTTGTACATGGAGAGGTACACTATATGGAAAAAAGTATAGGGACAGACCAGTTTTTCAAGGTTTGTGCCTCGTACTTGAGTGATGGGGAATCTTAATGCTTCAGCATACCAAGACGTTTTGGAGACCGACATGCTTAGAACTTTTGGGGAGGTTTTTGGGAAGAACCTTTTCTATTCCATCATGACTGTGTCTCAGTGCACAAAGCGAGCTCCATAAACACATGGCAGGATGAGTTCAGTGTGGAAGAACTTGACTGGCCCCCACACAGCCCTGACCTCAACCCCATCCACATTCATTGTGATGAATTGGAATGGAGATTGGGAGCCAGGCCTTCTTGTCCAACATCAGTGTCTGACCTCATAGATGCTCTACAGAATGAATGGACACACATTGCCACAAATTTTCAAACTCTTGTGGAAAGCCTTCAAGATGGTTGGAAGCTGTTGTAGCTGCAAAGGGGGGACCAACTCCATATTAAAGTTTATGTATTTGAATGTATTAAAGTCCCTGTTGGTGTAATGGTCAGGCGTCCCAATAATTTTGTTCTTAAAAGTGTATGTATGAACCAATTAGATTTTGTCACATGCAGAGCTAAAGTGAGACAGTAAAGGAAAACATAATAAAAGTGTGAATGATGTGCTGATTGTAATGCTATTTACACACTCTCAGCCATTTATAGACTCTCTGCCAGTCTCTGAGCTATACACACTGCTGCCTGCCCCTTGCCACCCTGACCTATTTGTGAGATACCACATTATTTCTCACCTTCACTCACACCAGTCTCTTGAGAAAGAGGAACAGCTTGAGTCCTTCACTTACCAAAGGCTGGAAATCCCTCTATACGCGCTAAAGTAGGCCATGATTATAGATTCAGATTCAATAAAATTATCATACATAGCTGCAAGCGTGAACAAAAATAGTCTAAGCTCTTTGTTTTAATGTACATTTTCCTATATTTCCTATACATATGTTACATTAAGGTGCACTATAATCCCTGTGATGGATGGATGCATGGATGGATATACTGTCCTAATAAATTTTTTACACTAACATTCTCCAACCCTTTTAATCCATTAGAACAGGCTGATTTTGCTTATTTAAATTAAGACTCATACATTTAAATGGCCTTTGTTCTGACTGGCTGCTTTGTACTGTGCGTCTTTTAAAAAGCAGCCGAAACACTTCTTATAACGTGAGTGTCAGTGGACTGAACAAACTTACTGGGTTTTGTGACAACATGGCAAACAGCAGTGAAGCTTATGTAAGTACACATATGATTTAAGTTATTAGACACGCTTGCTGTTAAATGAAGAGGGTTTTGGATATAGCAGCCTTTAGCGTTGATCCACGGTTTACTAAAGACATATGTTCTTTCCTGCTTCACTCTTTTGCTCTAATTTCAAATCGGAGGAGCCTTAGCCTGCCTCCCTTAAATGTACAGTGCACCTAATTGCATAGACTGAGGAGTGGATAGTACATTTTGAAACATATTCACCTATTACAAACATCTTTTAAAAAAGTGTAGCATAGTAATATACTGGCACCTGGACACCAGAGCACTACAGGAGAATGGGAGTTCACGCACTGTTGACTTGTCGCTGCCCTTGTCCTGAGCCGAGTTTTATTTAGAATGAGGTTGAGTGCCCTGAAGGCTCTCCTTCCTGACATTATTCACCGTACAGTCAACACAGCTGCTAGCCTCGGGATGTGTCTTAGTGATTTAAAGCCGTGCACTGAAGAGTTTGACGTCGGGAGGAAAACCGATAGCTAAGTAATCCAGAGGTCTGCCACTATTAAAGAGCCCATCCGACTGGCACTGTGCCTCGCTCCTCCGAGAGCATCCCTTTTACTCATCACTGTATTGACAAGACAAGGTATGGTGCGTCTCATTCGTGGCTCAGTGTCAAACTGTTATTCTTTGAAGCGACAGGAAGGATACAACCAGTGCTGGTCTGTTTAATTTCTTATAGGGGAAAAACAGAGCCATAGATTAGAGGCTGCCAGGTCAGGTCAGCTCCAGAAGCGTCACACAGGAATAGGCTGACAAAGATGCAAAGGCCTTTAAACACTCGCTCCATGATCTCTTTGTCTGTTCCCTTCTTGCTTCTTCTCTTGATCCGTTCTCTCATGCACACACGCAAGCACACACACACACACACACACACACACACACACACACACACACACACACACATACGCATGTAGACAGCTGATGCTATCTAGTTGTATGTTGGACCCGCTCTTGTTCTCGTGTTTCTGGCAATGGCCTGACAGGTTGGAGAACGCTGGTCAGCTTGGGAATAGATAAGGCCCTCATCCCTGAACATCAAACGCATTGAAATGAATTCTATTTATAACTCAAACCAGGGCACACCACATCCTCGCCCCCTCTTTATTTCTCCATCTAAATTCGGATTTTATGAATGTAGATGGAGTATAGAACAAAAGAAAGTGGATAGAGGAAGAAGAGCAGAAAAAGTGCAGGCGTTACTGAGATAATGTGTGCATTGTGAAATTATTCATATCGTGTCTAGACAGTGTAATGAAATTAAAACTACACAGTGAAATGTAGGGCAGCCTTTGAAATGCAAACAGGACGCCTCACAACACAACACAGGTGCAGTTATTTTTTGGGCACTGACAACAAATAAAAAGCTCAATGCTTGTTATTAAACTGAACCTCCGGTCCTACATTACCTGTGTCTATATACAAACACCTTTCTTTAACAATGCATGCAACAACCATGAAACTACTGGTGAAACTACGGTTACAGATGTATAATAAAGGGGTGAAACAGATGTACAGTAAATGCACATACGTTATTAGGGACATTTAAAGAAGTTGTGAAGAGTTTGAATAAAGTGGGACCTGAAATTGTCATCTGTTTTAGAAATAGGAGCCTTTAGTGTTGATCCACAGTTTACTAAAGCCATATGTTCTCCCCTGCCTCTGGGTAGCTGTGTTGCTCCAAGTTCAAATCGGGGGAGCCTTAGCCTGCCTCCCTTAAATGTCCAGGGAACAAGTCAAGCAATGTGCATGGAGGGGAAGCCAAACAACCATTTAAGGACATCTCCCTCACAGTATGATTCGAAATGGAGAATTCTTCTGGGAAAAGAGAATGTCAAGTGTGAGCGATGGGAAAGTTGAATCTTAAGAAAGAAATTATGATTTTGGCCCCATCAACCATTTTTCAGATGTTTGGATCAACTGTCTTTTCCTAATCTGTAAAAAATGTCAAAAACGTAATTCAGAAAAATCTGTTTATTTCAGTGTTTAGTTAACTGTCTTCCAGACTGTAGCAACTTCAATGCTTGGCTCCACCCACACTCGCCACAACAATAATCACTGAAAAGTCAATTTCCTCAAAAATAACTAAATAACAGGTTGTGAAATCATGTCTCTTCATTTTTTTATTTTTTATTTGTTATTTCAACACATCAGCTTCCCTTTACGCTGTTTGAAACTTTCATGATAAATGGGCCATGTAAGTGACTGCATATATTTACATACATTAGAATAAAGTATACTTTTGCGTCTCCTACAAAGCTAGCATTTTAAATAAGACATTCCCACAACAGGCACAATGGCGAGGAAGGAATGAGACCCATTTTTTCCATCTGTTCTCCTCAAAATCAGCTTTTCCCCGTGTTTATTTAGAAATTCTAAGGTTCAAACACCAGCGTTTATGAAATTTCACATGTTCATTCATGTTCTATGGGACTTTATTGAAGGGTTTCCTTATATATCACTCATTGTCGAATTTATGCTAAATTTTCTACAAGATAATGACCTGACAATGTTCTACAATAACAGGGAACAGTATTTTCTTCAGTAAAAATAACTCAATACGATTTTATTGTAAAACATAACTTCTGTTTTCTGGAGTGTGGAATGTGACTCATTCAGATTCTAATGTTATCGAAAAATGTGATTTTTATTTTTAAATTGGAATAGCAAATTTGAATAACAATTCTTGGCAAACATGAATTGAATGTCATGGATGTCTGTTTCAAAATGACCCTATTCAGCTGTAGTGTCTTTTCTGGGGTGCATGAAACAGGCCTTCCGTCTCTTCTGAGTCTCCGTGACCTCCAAGGCACTGGTGATATTTTGAAAAAGAAACACAGAGTCTTTAGGAAAAGGGCAAAGGACAAGCACAGATTTAATTCTGAAACTGCTTCCCATTTTTTCAGAGATATAAAAACATTTCTACAGATATACATTTCAAAATGAAGACAATACAAGATCTGCATGCACCATGGCTACATTCACATTAGAGGATGTAAATCAGATTTTCAGGAGCTGTCTGAATACTAAAACTGGACCTTGTCAAGTCAGATTGGAGTCACTTGCATACTGTGGTCTTTCATCCGTAAGCTATACATACAATCAACACTGCGTGTGCACGTATCACTGTCACTATCGTCCTCCTGTAAGAGCAGCGGTGTGTTCACACAACACAGATGTGGCTCACTTATGAATGTGAATGTGAACAATCAAGAATCCAAGGAAAAAATAGAACTGAGCAATAACGAGGGATTCACATTGTACACTCAGAGTGAACTTTTTTCACTAAGCTTTCTGTTTTTGCCTACCGGAAGCCTGCGTGGTCGTGTTTTGCGTGGAACGCTCCAGGCGTCCTGAATAGAAAAAAAGTCGAAGTGTCTGTGTCATGAGTGTTGTTCTGCACTGACCAATCAGGTAAGAGGAAGGGGAGATATTTGGTGACAGAAATAAAAGAGAAGTTAGTGGTATCAGTCACTTTTTCATGATTTCTCCAAGGGATAGTAAACATGCAGTTTGTCACAGTTGAGTATTAAAAGGTGGAACGATGCTCATCATCTTATTCACTACAGGTTTGAGACTCAATAAACAGAATATAGCACGGCTACAGGAATAGAAAAGAAAGTTTTTTTCAGCCAGGAATTTATCATTTGGTGCTTCAGTAGTATAAGATTCTTCGTGTACGTATCGAAACTAGCTAGCACAGCCGATTGACAGCTAGGAAGCTGTGGTTGCCAAGCGACAGAGAGATGTGAGGCCAGAAGTAGCGTACCGAAGGATGCAGCATGACCCCCACTTTGTGAATATAGCCGAATAGTCACAGTTCTAATACATTAAAATGAACGTGTAAGTTTGCCGAAATGTTTACTGGGGCTAGACACTCCGAGGTGCATCCCACTACCACCAGATGTCATCCCCTGCACTGCTGCGAGTGCTGGCTCTCTCTCGGCCCTGCAGCCGCAGCATCTCCAGCACGCTTCTGGCGTAGGCGTCCCGTAGGTTCACTCCCGCTGTCATGTCGGAGGTTGAGCTGCGGGTCAGCCGCTTCAGGGCCTCGCCGTGCCGCAGCGCCGCCTCCTTCATCTTCAGCGTGAAGTAGCAGGCGGAGAAGCGGTCATTGATGATGGCGATGGGCAGAGCGAGGATGAGGATGCCCGAGAGGATGCAGATGAAGGCCATGACCTTGCCCACGGCCGTATCAGGACGGATGTCCCCGTAGCCCACTGTGGTCATGGAGGTGGTCGCCCACCACCACGCGCAGGGCACTGTGGTGAAGGTGGTCTCGGGCATGTCGTGCTCAATGGCGTACTCCACTGTGGCAAAGATGGAGATGCCCACAGAGAGGAACAGCATCAGAAGGCCCACTTCCTCATAGCACTGGGCGATGGTCATGCCCAAAGACTTGAGACCTGACAAGGAAAATACACCAGCGGTCAAACACACGTCATATACTCATAAATATCGTCTCTAGAGCGGAACATGATGATCATAATTATTCTCCCATTGAGTTCTGTAAGAAACAGAGCCTGATGAACAGACGCATTTATGTGCATGGTTTGACTAATAATAAAATAATAATTAGGAAAGGATTTCTTGAAAGACTGTTTAAATCTTTTATAACTGTTTTATAAAATAAAACATAACATATAATATTTGCCAAAAGGATTTAAACAGGACACATTTTGTGTTTTAGATTTTTTTCCAAACATGTTACATTCTGTTGTGCTCTCTGTAAATCATGTGTAATTATTTTTACTATTTTTTTTTTGGTAGATTAGAGTCTTGTGTGTTCATGTGTATGTATGGCTCATTTCTGTAACAATTCACAAAACTGTAATGCACTGGTTTCTTGAGTCAAGACTTTTCCGAAGCTGAAAATTTGCCAGAAAATGTGACTTGTATAAATCTGTAAATGTTCCTATTTTCAGTTACAGCGTTCAGTGCTATAAATGCTACAATGCTTGGAACAAAATGCTGACCTGATGCTTAAAACACGAGTGCAGTACAGTAGTCATGATACAATTTGATAACATTTGATACCGTACGATACATTAACTTATGCAACACTATGATGGCATACAATATGTTACATTATAATACAATAGATTACAATAGTATGCGATTCTAGGGCTGGGCAATTAATTGAAAAGTAATTGAAATCGACATTCCAAACCTATAATCGATCAAATGTTTCCAGGTTGATTATTTAGATGACTTTCCCTTTAAAAACACTACCGCATGTGGAGTCACGTGACCCCGCTCCGTTATGTTACGTTATTCCGCAGACATGTCGAGCATGGAGAGCTTAAACACTGAGACAACTGAGCAACTTGTCAGTGAACTATGAGGACAAAAAAAGATAATCGTTCATTAATAGTAATCGAGTTAAAATGTTCAATAAAAAAAAAAAATAAAATAAAAAATAAAATAAATAAATAAATAAAAAAATTAATCAAGATTTTGATTTTCGGCCAAATCACACAGCTCTATGCGATTCCATATGATATACTACATTTCACAATGTGATGAAATGGAAATGGATACAATTCGGTGTGGTACAATATACAGTATAATGAAATACGATGTGATCTTGACATCATCTGGTAAGTCCCATGAGTCCCAGTATTAATGCCACAAAATGCTAACTGATGGTGAAGAACATTTCCCTCAAACCACGAAGGGCTATGAAGAGAAGAGTGCAAAATTATATAATCGATGAACAAAAGCACGGAAGTACAAAAGGCTACGGGGCCATTATACATGCAAGAAAACATGACACTCAAAAAGCCTGTAGCGTTAAAAATGCACAAACTCTGGCAAGCTGAAGAAGCAAATAGAGAGAGTCTTTTTAGAGATGCTGTTGCAAAGCAGCAGTTTTAACTGAGGTTTTAAGCACTGACATCAGTAATGCTGTGTAACACTGGAGTAGGAGTGTGGCACCAGAGAGCCACTTGAATGCACTAGTTGAACTAGTTGTGAAGTTTAAAACCCTCACTGAAGGACATTTATAGATGTTCCTTTCAGTGTTTAAAAAAAGAGGTTTCGAATTCAACCTTGCAGAAATTGCCAGTGTTGACGCGTGAGGCTTGGGGCGAAGGTTTTTGAAAAAAAATGATGTAACACCATCCAAGAGATGTCAGTCTAAAAATAGGCCCCATTGAACAGCTGTTATCATTTCACTCTGAAATGGCGTGGCACTCTGTGAATTTCTTGGTTTATCTTTTTGTCAGCCTCGCCGAATACATTTACATTCCCCGGAGCATTCACAAGCAGCTACTTGTTTTAGAAGTGTTCTAATGAAACTTTTCTGGCCTCGGTAAAATGAGGTTTGTACAACAGTTTCTGTCTCTATGAGAGTACGAACATATCCAAATGAGTAAGAGCCGTTGACCCAATTTCAGCTGCCTTGAGTTCCGCAGAGGCATCCAGATCCGCTGCCATTTTCACAGCCGAGTCTGTAGGTTCCATCAAGCAACCATGTCTAAAATGAAATGACTAGTGATGCTGCAGTCCTGTCTTTTAAGAACACAATGTGTGTGACCCAAGCATTTCTCAATAATACAAGGAATACTGAAGAGGTGCTTGAGTTTGCAGTTTAGGAGGTACGTCATTAGCCTTTCGGCACATTTGTCACAGAACTTCCACCGTATTTGGAGTAAACAGTCCTATGCAAAAGTTTGGGCACCACTGTTTAAATGACAAAATGATTTGTTGATTTTAAAATGAACAAATCTCTTAAAGACTTGCAAAAGTGAATGCACAATTGTTATTTGTCTGCTCAATTTTGGGGAAACTGGAACAAACTAAAGCATGAAATGCAGCATCTGCAAACACTTGGCTGCATGTTAAATTCAGTTCTCAGCCATCTATTCAGCCTACATCAGTTTAGCCTCTCCCATTCACACTGAAATTTCAGCCTGGATTGCTTTTTAAATGAATCAGAGTAAAGAGCAGCGTAGCGGTCATTTGACTATATCAATCCTAAAAGGACTGTAACAAAAACTAGATAGGGCTAAACGATTAAGAGTGGCTAGACATCACCACATAAAAATGATATATAACCATTTTTGTACATAAAATAACTTAAACATCATAAGTAGTTAGTGGACCCTGTTAACTAACGGTGTCCTTGTTATTTTCTGTCCCAAAGATAAGCCAGTAGCTGCAAACAGATATGGTTTGTTTTGAAAACGTAGCTCTCTTCTTATTAATCACGAAATACATTGATTGTCTATAAGTATCCAGACACTGCTTCTAATTAATGAGGTCAGTTATATGTCCCTTTTCCTGATTTGCTGTATGGGACGCTCTGGAGCAAGAGCACATGAGAGAGCCAAGGCCAAGCATAACTGTGTTCTGTAGAGGGATGGAGCTCCATCCACCTCTGGGATGAACTGAAGTGGCATTTGTGATCCAGAACGAATCATCCAACATCAGTACCTGACTGCGCTCATGCTCATTTGGCTAAATGCAATCAAATCATCACAGCAATGTTTTAACAGCTAGTGTAAAGCCTCCCAAAAAGACTAGAGGCAGCTACCGCAGCAAAGGTGGCTGAAACTCCCTCAATATGATCAGGTTCCTACAGACCTGGAGTACACAAAAGCCTTTTTGTTTTTGGAAAGAATGAAATTGTACTAGGCACAATGAAAACTGATATGAAAAAAAAAAAATAGCACAGTTCTTAGCGCCTTGCCCTGACTGTTTAAATCAGGTGAGTTGGAAAAAAGCTTGCTGATAGACACTCAAATATATTGCCATGCCGACTGGCACGCCAGGCTTAACCTGCCTCTATTCATTTTCACTTGGTTTGTGTTGCTCTGATCAGATTAGCTCAAGCCGGGGACAAACACCTTCAGCGCGAGGCAAGGCAGAGTGCAGATGTGAGAGACACACGTTATTAAAATGGGATGGAAATAACGGCGCGTAGGCTGCTGGCTGCACTTTTTCCTCTGTGGATTATCTGCCCGCTTCGCTTGATAATAAAATAACACATTTTGATATTCATTCAGGAAAAAAAAACAAACCGTACAATGACTGCTCATAAATGTGTTGAGTCTCTGAGCGAACAGTGCTGGGACCTGATATTAATTCATGGTATCAAAACAGCTCTGGATGAAGTAGACTGGAAAATGCTCTGAAAAGAAAAGGTGGATTTGAATTGCGGCACTATCAAAGAGAGGTGCTATTCATTAGGTACCCAAACCAATCTTACAGTCTTTCATCTTTTTGAAAGATTTTGAGATTCGTCATGGAGGCGAGAAATCTCACAATTCTTTTTTTCCCCTTCTTCTGTCCTTTTTTAAAAAAATTTTAAGACTTCAGCAGATATGATATGCGTCAGCCCTCCTCCTAGCCTGCCCGCTGCTGTCTGCTCTGAAACATCATTTCCTTTAATTATTTAGGTCTGTGGTGGATCTGAGGGTTGGATCCTTTCTCTCCAAAATTCACAAGATCAAAGCAAGGCTCGCTGCGCTCTGAAACTTTTTTCCTCATTCACAGGACCCCTCCTCCCCAGCTCTGTGCTACGATGTCAAAATGTGAATGCTTGAATAAATTTGCTCTGTCCAAAAATAGCTGTGCAGAGTGAAAGTTCATGAATTATGAGATCTCCTGGACTCGCAAGTCTATTGTCTCCTACGGAGATTACGAGTTTCAACCATTCATTTCGACCTGGCCCTTTAATTTCAGAACAACAGTGCTTTCATTGATTCCATGCTGAGCGATGGTGAGAGTAAGGGCTGCACGATATTAAGAAAACATATACGATATACGATAATTTTCTGCTTTTGAAATCGCACACTAGGGTCAGTGCACTGAGATTTAGTGTGTAGTGCGCACTGCTGTGGGTCAGTGCTGTCCTAAACAGAACACTAAGTTTTGCACTTAGAGGAAGTGATGGACTAACATTTGCTCGCGATTCTCCAGCCGCCAAAATATCTGCCGGTTTTACCGCAGTGTAGGTCAGTAAAATAATTTTATTAACATTACTTACATTTATACGAACCAGCTGCCACCGCTTGGGCTTGTATTTCACTGTTTGCTGCCATTATCCAAATCGAAAACACGTTGAAAGTCCCACCCCCTGCGCTACGTGATCAAAAGGGCACCATTTAGGGGACATAGTGTGCATCGTTCCGCTCTAAATCGCGCAAGTGTGCGATTTCGGACACACCGAAAGACTCGCAATATTGCAATATTCCAACATGTTTTTAAAAAAAATAATTTACTTAAACAGAGCATTTTAATGCCTCCCATAAAACATTTGAACCACTGAACATTGTTGAAATAAATCTAAAAATATTTTTTAAATAATTTTAAATCTTAAATAAATGTAAACATAATTTAAATTATATTAAGTTCTAAGCCAGAAAAAAATAGCAAAAGGAACAATCTATAACAGCAGCAAAGAAGATGCCCAGTGTTGTTTTTGGAAAAACACCATTTACTGCAGTTCAGTCAGTCTTTCGCGATGTATGTTGATATTGCGATGACGGCAAATTCACGATATATTGTGCAGCCCTAGTGAGAGTCATGTGTATGTCTAAAAGATCCCAATAAGATGGTTCTTTCTTATCACAAAAACACTGGCAGTTTATTAGGTACACCTGTCCTCTGCCTATTCTTGACCATTTTAGACAGGTTCACTTTTACATTTGTGTCCAACCCATCAAAGGAAACGCACCACTACAGAACCACTACTATAGTCTGTCAACCACAAATGTCCCACCTACAGTGATCTGGTGGTCAGAAACCCCTCAAAGATGATCAAAGGAAGACAAAACTAAGTTTATTTTGTTTTGAAATTAAGAGAAAAGATCATTTCTCAGTGCCCACCTGAAATCAAGGCATCCCATGCAAAAACATATCAGCATGACCATGTATGAGAAACTTAGTTTTAATGGCCACATCAAAACTATAAGAAAGTCAGCATTTCAGATACATGAAGTTAGAGGTTGTGTCTCCAAATAAGACATAGAGAACCTTATCCATGCCTTTATTTCCAGCAGGAAAATAGACTGTTTCAACATTCTCCTCACTGGGAATCCCAAATAATCCATTAGACAGCTCCAGCTCGTTCAAAATGGTGCTGCCAGAATTCTAACCAAAGTCAGGAAAACAGATCACATGACTTCAATTCTCAGGTCCTTGCACTGGCTCCCAGTTCTACATCTCTCGTATGCTCAATGTACAGTACATGTTCCTGGGTTTTGTCTTAGATCATGAAAAGAGCTGAAACTAAAAATGGTGAAATGCTGTTTAGTCTTTATGCCACTCGCTTTTGGAACCAACTGTAGCTCCTCCACCTTCTGTTAAATATCGGCCCCTCTATGGCACTTTCAGTCTTCTTTTATTCATTTTCTGTGTATTATTTTATTTCTTTGATTTTTAAATGTTATATTCTGATTATTTTTTCATTATATTCCTGTGTAGCAGACTGAATGACTTTTGTGTGTAATTCATTGAAAATAGATCATTTTCTTGACTTGATAAAAGGCTAGAGTGTATCTAACACATGGAAAATACTGGAAAGTGCTGCAATCTCTAACTACAAGGCGTACCAGCACTAAGGTAGGTGTATCTTTTAAAGTGGCCATCAAGTGTACTCAGTGTATAAAACCCAGCGATGCTGCAACATCTCATGCACAAGTACTGGACAACACACACTATCATGTTAGTGTCATGATGTGTCACTGCTGGGCGGTGGCTGGTAATTTCACCTCTATAAAGGTGTAGACATTAAAAGCAAAATTACAAAATAAAAACATTCTGTTTAATTAAATCAATAGAATGTAAATAAAGTCAGTCACTGTGTTTTCAGGTGAAATGCACCATTGTAGAAAACCTCCTGAGTCAGAACTGTTTTCAGTGATAGTGTTGGGAACCAGACATCTGAAGCTTTCAATGTCCTTGAAAGCTACATCATATAAAGTAGTTACACAAAATGGTTGCAAATGTGGTGTCTGGTGCCTGAGGCACTGTTTTATGATAGTTTTGTAAAACATTTTGGCCTATATCATATTTTGAAGGCTATTTATCACGGAAAACTTTCCTTTTTTATAATAAAAGAGGTTAAAGTAGTATGTAAACAACTGTTCACAACTACAGGGGTTATTTAAACAGACTGGAAAATGATCATGTAGTCATTTGGCAATTTTTGGTACATAAAACCACAAACACCATGAGTAAAGCTCAGAGGGGAACAAATTTAAGAAAGGATGGAAGATGTGAAAGGTACATACAGGACATTGTAAAGAAAAACTCTTTTTTTCAGATTTTTGACAATTTTACCATTACACTAAATATAGAAAAAATAAATTTAGGAAATAAAAATATTAGGTAAAAATGGCTGCATTTGCTCTGTAGACATCATAACCCAGGCTTCTTTCACCAGCACTGTCAAGAAATTTACTTACAATCGAAATAACTGAATTATACCCATTTTTAACCAGTTAAATTACCCTTTAACCAAGAACTTCTATGGTTTCTACTTAGACTTTTATTCTGACCTTTATACTGTCCACCCAACATTCTCTGCATTAGATCCTTTCTTATCCAAAAGTACATTTGAGGTAGATGAATTAATTTGAAAAGAAAAGAATCTTCTAAAGTAGATATTTCTGGGTTTTTTTAATCAAATAAATTTTTTTAAGCCTTTCAACAGTCGGGTTACCTGTGGAATGTCGTCCAAGTTTCAGCATCCTGAGGGACCGCATGAGTCGCAGGACCTGCACCACGCGCCCCACGTTCTCCAGCTCTGTGGAGCCCCCGTGCAGACTCTCCACTGCGAGGGTGATGTAGAAGGGCAGGATGGCCAGCAGGTCTATGACATTCACCACGCTCCTGCTGAACTTACACTTGTCCTTCACACACATGAACCTGAGCAGCAGCTCCCCTGTGAACCACACGATGCAGATGTACTCGAGAGTGTCCAGGACGGGTGCACCGAAGACTGTGAAGTCCAGGGAGATCAGGGCCATGTTCACGATGGAAACCACCACGAAGAACATGGATAAGGTGCCGAACGTCTTCGCTGCTTTTGAGGAATCCGGCTTCTCCATGACGTCCCAGAGACGCTGCCGAAAATCCTGACACAAGACTCCGGCGAAGTCCTCCTCGTCACTGTCCATCGTTTCTGCATCCCTACGGATGTCTAGAGACTCCTTCATCTCCTTCCTGCGGTAATACTTGTCCCTGCAACAGTTGTCTATGCGGAGCTCGTCAATGCCCCAGTATTCTATCTCCTGAAGGAAGGAGACCACGCAGAGCTCCTCTCTGACGTGTAGATGGCCCGTCTTGTAGAAGTTCATGATGTACTGGAAGGTCTGCGAGTTGCGGTCAAAGAAGAACTCGTTTTCCAGAAAGTCGGCATCATCGCACAGGTCTAAAGCTGAGTCCCGGGTGGACAGGGCCAGCTTGCCCAGTCGTGTCTCCGGGTGGGAGGCTAGCAGCTCCTGAGAGAGAATGTAGCGACTCCCTCCCACATTAATGATGAAGAACTCCAGCGGGTTGTCCGTCTGCGGAGGAGGTTCGCTGAAGAACACGCTGGAATCCAGGGACAAGACCGAGGCACTGTCCCCATAGAACTCCGCTGCACTTGATGCATCACTGATCATAGTGCTCTAGATAGAGTAGAGAAAAAAATCTGTTAAATTGTGCATTGAATAATACAGTATGCACATATTTGATTACAGGAAACCTCCTCAGTTTGGGACTGCGATATGAGCTTAAGTACCCATACGATGTAGCCATGACGCATCGGTTTCTCTGATTAACTCATTTGTTCTCCCGTGTTTAGATATACACAGCACAGAAGCAGTGCTTGGAAATTACTACACTAGTCCTAAGTGAGGTTCTCTTCAATGAATGAGTAAATATGCTAAATGTTTCCTCCTCCACTGACGGATCACACATCAGACGTGGCGGGAAAGAGACTAAGCCTTTGGCAGTGTCCTACTTCTTCAAAGCTGCTCATTGAGATTTAAATATTTTAGCTGGACTGTCTCATTAATTGGTCTAATGGTACTATTCCTGTAATCATTAATTCTCTTTGGTAAGTTCCTCTCTACAATAGTGTCATGCTGGTAATTTTGAGGCCTGCATTTTTAATCAGAGCTCATGAAGTGGCATTAAAGAGGTCCAAGAGCAGAACCCATGCAGTGAAGAGACACTTGAAGAAACAGCGGGCCTTTTCGATACACACATAACCAGCGTTTGCTCTCTGAGTAAAACGTTTTGCATTTCAAAAACTCGGTTAAAGGTGGCTTTGCATATTTCCAAAATCATTTTTTAAGCACACAGTATGAAGGAAGAGTAATAATAACATGTTTAGTGGTGAAATCAAAATGTTTTGTAATAGGTTCACTAATGGAAAAGTTAAACAAAAGAAATAAAGGCTTCAGCATAATACAACTAAATCATTGAAAGAAAGCTGGGTGCAGGGTAGATTAAGGATAAATCGCTAGATTAGAAATTTGGCGCAGTTTTGTAAAATAATTCAATTAAAAAATGAAAGAGTAGTCATTTAATTGCTCCAATAATAGAAATAACAGCAACAAAACAACAAGAACCACCATACTATTATTATCATTATTATTATTATTATTATTATTATTATTATTATTATTATTATTATTATTATAATAACTTTCATTATTATTAAGTGAATAGGCACAAAACAACACCAAACAGCAAGCACTGCAACACTTGAAAGAAAGCATTCAGCACATGCAGCTTTATGAAGAAACTGGGATTTTCTAGCCATATAAAAGTATAAAACATGTATAAAATCACGCGAAGGGCAAAACCAGAGTAGCCTGGGGCAAGAAGAACTTAGCCTACTTCATGAGAAGTGGGTGGTCTGCTGAGAAGTTCGGCGGCCAGAGTTCAGATCCTCTTTGTGCTCCAGTCGAGATCCAGTTTCGTCTTGCTCGCGTGAGGACGTGGAGTGAATAGTCCAGTTCATGCTGGGAGTCTCGGATGCACGCGCAGAGAAGGGGAGACCACGCTGCTGCTGAACTCGCGCTGTTCCTGGAGCTTCTGGAAACCGAGGAACATCAGAGCGCCTTCTGAAAGATCTGCCCGCACGCCAACCAATCAGAGCGCTGAGGCGCTGCTAGGCAACAAACTCCAGACACACAAAGCAGCCCCCCTCTTTTCAGGGGTCCCAAAGCCATCACCGTCAGAGACCACCCTGCCGTTTATTTCACTTCATTTAAAATAAAAACGGACACTAGGTTGCTCTGTTTTAAGTGTAAGAAGAGAAAAAATCACACACACATTTAAAGTAGCCCATTTGCTAAGCATAGCAGATGTGCCCAAACATAAACAACCCAGCAGGAGGACGAGGCGCGTGGTCGATAAAGCTTTTTTCGTGGCATGTTTTTCATGCATGTTAGTGCTAAATTATTACGAAAAATATAATTGACTAATTTTGTAACAGAAATATTAACATAAATTCATCTACATTTCCATATAAAAAATAACTATATATTTTTAGTGCTGTCCAGAGAACACAAGTAAGTAAGTAAGTAAAGCTTTATTGTCATCCCAGCCATATACATATAGTACATATACATATAGATTAAATATCATCCTCCTGGACCATAGGTGCCACATAGAACAGCGCTCAGGGATATCAACAGTGAAGGTAAAAAGGAGGGATTATAAGTTAACTCATAGATTTAGATATGTTATGAAACCAACAACATTACAGGTATGGATACAGAATTGTAGTGTAGATATAAACATACATATACACTGCCCTCCATAATTATTGGCACCCCCGGGTAAAATGTGTTCTTTAGCTTCTAATAAATTCAGATTTGTTCTAAATAATATAGGACCTCAATGAAAAAAAGAGGAAAATCCAACCTTTGATTGAAGTGCATTTATTCAATCCCACATAAAGAAATAATTCGTTTACATCAAATCATGTGTGCCACAATTATTAGCACCCCTGATGTTAATACTTTGTACAACCCCCTTTTGCCAACAA
>JBBPDE010000006.1:20164928-20178078 GCA_037974605.1 Nannopetersius ansorgii
TCTATTGTTTACATGTGCGCCGTGCTGCACGTGTGAAAAAGTCGCGCGAGTAATTTACGTCAGTGATCGGCTTTTTTTTAGCCAATATCAGCCGATCATGATTGTTGGCCGATCAATCGGAGCATCACTAGTATTGAGTATATTACAAAGCATAGTATCTAGTTTATACATTATGCAGCATGGTGGTTTTAGTACTGTGGACACAGTATATAGGGTGTATACATTAAGGAATGTGTATACATTAAGGAATGGTGTAAATAGTATTAAGGATAATGCATATAGGATATGTGGTGTGTGTGTGTGTGTGTGTGTGTGTGTATAAAGTGTACTACAGTGTAATTCTTGAATTGAGCCTCAGTACAGTTATTACTTATTCATAAGGAATATTCATATTTTGTTAATGGTCTTTTTGTTAAAAATTAAAGAATGTGCTCGCTGTTGTGTTTTTCAAATTCAGGTTCAACACAGAGGAGGAGGCACTTGCCATCGCAAATGCATCACCGGTTGGATTGGCAGGTTCGTCTGTCTGTATATATATGCGTGTGTGTGTTTTGTCTGATTGATGAAATATATTGTTTATGTTTAAAGGACTACAGACTGTGACGGGTGGGTTAATGGTTTCTCGTTCAACAGGTTACTTCTACTCTCAAGACTTAAGTCAGATCTGGCGTGTAGCGGAGCAGTTGGAGGTGGGGATGGTGGGGGTGAATGAGGGTCTTCTCTCCGCACCAGAGGCCGCTTTTGGAGGGGTGAAGCAGTCGGGGCTGGGAAGAGAGGGATCCAAATATGGAATCGATGAATATCTGGAAGTGAAGTATGTGTGTATGGGTGGCCTCACTCTCTAAGCACAGAACAGCATCTGCTGAGCGGTGGAACTGGTGGTGAAGGGGTCATGACCCAATAATTCATTCAGTTCTGTGACTTGAACTGAGACGAGATTACAGACTTATTTATATACACATAAATATAATTAAAACGAATAAACAGTGTGAGACGGAATAGTACACATTTTGTCCAAATACATTTGATTATTCCAATCATTTGAAATGTTCTATACGATCGCCATATAACATATATTCAAATTTAAAAGGATTTTGAATCCGAGATCAAAATGTAATTTCTTTTTCAGTATTATAAGCGCTAATAAGACTTGATTGAATAGAACTCCACAGATTGGTTTGGCTCAGTCACTAGTGTATGTAGCATAAGCCCCTCCCACATTAATGTAATGGTATTCATTCAGATGTACTTTTAGTGAAAGTAAATGAGAGCCCCCTTAGAAAAGACCAAGGATTCTTTCTGAGAGTATAAAAAACGTAAATTTTTTAAACATTTATAACTGTTTAGATAGCAGCACATGCTGAGAACAGGAAAATGCTAAGACATGATCTCGGTCATGATTCTTCCCACTACTAACATCACCAGTTCTGAACCCACAGTACAGGTGACGCTGTAATTTACAACCATCCATTAAAAGAAATCAAATATAGTTTACATGTGATGGTGGGCAATAAATGCAGAATGCATGTTGGAGGTTCTTTATAAAACACTGTGAATACATGTAGATGTGAGTAAACAGTTTTGTAGTTGTCTTACAAGAGAATCTAGTTGTAATAATTATTTTTGTAAAAAGTTTACTACTGTCAAAACCTGACTTAATCTAAAATCCCAAAATAGTTCATTGTGCTGCTAGAAAAAATGTCAGTATGTCTTTTAAGTGCCAATTACCTTCTTTATGTACATTTGTAATGTGGTATGTTTTGTTTTTAATTTTCCATTGTATTTTTTTAATAACTCCTTTGAACTTTCAACGATTTTTATTACTTGATTTTGATGCAATTCTGTTTTCAGTTACTCCCCTGTAAATAACAAGTAACAAAAGTAGTCTTTGTTTTTTAATGGGAAAATAAAAGTGCCACTCAAAAGTGCAAACAAGACCTGGGTACATATGCAAATATTCAGAAATAAAGCACAAATATTTGATCTACCATTACATTTTAATGCGTTTTTTTACCATTACTTGCTATTTTTTTTTTTTACAGAGTATGGTGCCCTGATGGGACATAATTTACCAAGAGTGTGTTTATACCAGCTACCAAACATTCGCTATGTTCCAGATCACAAGATTTCTCAGTACTAGCTTATATTAAGGCTGCACAGTGTGTCAACAAATTACACCTCTACCAAATAACAAAATCTGAACATATCCTGGGCACACTGACCAACCAGTGAATCGAAGCACCGTCATTGGTTTAAACATTCATTTAATCTTTAGCCACTGGTATTCGATTCCCTGTCTGGGTGACTACACCAAAAAGACGTCCTGGGCAAGACTCCTTACGTTCACCTACATTTGCTACATGATTCAACAGTAAAGCTTACACTATATGGCAAAAAGTATAGGGACGCATTGCCTTTAATTATATTGCATTGCAATACATATACTGTGGGAATTTGTGTCCATTCATTGTCAAGTTCTTACATCAGACATGGACCTTGCATTGTGCACTGGGACACAGTCATGCTGGAATAGAAAAGGGTCTTCCCCAAGCGAACTGTCTTGTGTCTTGGTATGGTGAAGCCTTAAGATTGCCCTTCACTGAAACTAAGGGACCTAGCCCAAACCCTGAAAAACAGGTGTGTCCCAATACTTTACTCCACATAGTGTATCATGGTAGGAGAACGCTTGTGTTTTGTATTAAGAATTCTATCACAATTGCGGTATGTCACAAATATGGTATTATTCATTATATTTCAGAGTGTTCTCTGGTTGAGGGGGGTGGGATACTGACTTGATTTAAAAGCTTGTATCTGATGCACACAAATCCTAAAACCCACCAAAAACATAGATCCAGAATATGATTTCAAATGAGATGCATAGAATTTTTACTTACAAAAACGACTTACTTAGCCACAGTGTGCCCTGTCTTGGCCTCAGAGGCTCCGCCCACACAGGTACACTGACCTCTTACACAAACAGAAATCTTGCAAGATTCATTGTGCCCTAAAGTTTGTGATTTCTTTTTTTAAAACTGAAGGATATAAAACTTCTCCCACAGTCTACAGTGGAGCTCAAAGGTTTGCAAACGCTTTAGACTTTTCTATTTCTGAATAAATATTACCTAAAACATTGTATTTTCAGTGTTTTTTTTAAAAAGAACCCAATTAAACAAGTGTGACTATATATATATTTTTTTAGGGAAAATGATCCTACATTATACTTTCAAACACACCTGTTGTTTTACATTGATAAAAGCCTATTTTAATCAAATGGTCTAACATAACACCTACCTTGTAATCAAGTCAACTTTTAAAACTTGTGTTTTGATTATGGTTCACAAAAAAATTATATAGCCATTTCCTTTACCCAACATTAAGTCAGTCAAGACATATTTGCCATCCAAAATTTGCTTCTCCAGTTTTGAATTGGTTCTACAATGCTAATATAATAGCATCCAAAAAGATACTTGCCTCTGGACCAAGAGATCATGGGTTCAAATCCTACCATTGGGTTGCTTCAGGGAGACTGCCGCCTGTAGTTAGGGAATGGAAGTCGCTTTGGATAAAAGCGTCTGATAAATGCTTTAAATGTAAATCTTAGCTTTTCAGACACCAAACATGTCTTGGCTGATTAACTGTTTGAGTTAAAGAAAATTATATAAATCAGATTTCCCTCCGTGGTCCATTTCTATAAATAAGGAAAGTCATTTAACTGATAGGGTTCAACCAATAATAGAGTAGTCGATTGTCATATTTCTTTGACTTAGGGCAGTAAGTGTCAATGAGCAGTGCGATGCTCCTCAAAGCCAAAATGTGTTCAGATCGATCTAAAATTCTAGTATATCAAAATCTAGTATGTTTCTGGTGTTTTCCCACTTGGCTATTAATAGGCAAAGTTAAAAGTCGAGAGTAAACTAGCAGCCAGCAGACAGTAGGAAGTGCATCCTAAACCAAACTATTTACATAAATACCTCAGATCAGTCAATACATTCAGCCAGTCTGTGTAAACTTTCTCATTTCCTGCTCTGACCCTAAATCACACCCGTAAGATATACTGCAGCCTGTTCAGAGAAGTTGAATCTCATCCTTCCACTGGACGCAGGCTGTAGGCTTCTCCATTCGTCATGGATCCGTTCACTCTGTTCCTGGCCCTGTCCGGCCTCTCGTAGCTGAAAATAGCGTCCTGCTCACTGTCAAATTCTGACTCGGACATCATCAGGCTGGAGTTGTGCTCGGTGCTCCTGTGTTTGATGTCTAGAGAAGACAAAAATATACTTGTTTTGTTCTTTTTCTTTCCTACACGCTTTCCACATAACCATATAACATAACTCACTGTATTTTGGCCGCAGTTCCATTCTCTCCTGTTCATCCACGTTGTCTAATATGGTGTACTTGGTTTTCTTCCTCACTTTTGTACGTCTTCCTCTAAACGTGGCAGAACAGCTCGCATGACATACTCATAAAATACACAGGAGATGGTTCATTAACTCCATATTTGCAACTCAAGTGAGATGTGAAGTCCCTATTACCTTTTACACCAGGCCCAGCTTGTAGAAACGAGAAAAATGACCACCACGATGCAGCAGATGGTCACATACAGCGCACTCCAGTCTGCAAAATAAAGAGACCAAGAATATCTGAGGTAACAATGAATTCAATAGTTTCCAGTTGCTACCATAGTGATTTGAATACTGTACTGAATGTGTGCTCACACACAGCAACAGGCCGGCAGCATCTGGAGCTTGTTTTATATAGTAACCGGTAACACAGTAGTACTGACAATAATATAACAAGCTAATGAGCCAAAGTCTGACTGATGATTGTCTTCCACCAGCTCACGATAGCTTCTTTTCTACATTAAAAATCTGTGCTAGCACTGCGAGAACTACAGCTCACAGCCGACACACACATGCCTCATGCCCCAGTGTGAAAGGGTTAGTGATTTTAATATAGTGGATCATTAGGTGTAATCTACTGAGTATTTTGAGAATGTTTAGCTGCTTTAATAATGAAGTAGTTTAAGACATAAGCAAGAACAGTGATGGCTTTGTTTTTTTTTGGTTAAAAGCTCCTTACAACTGTCAATATGTCTTTGATGCTTTTTAAAGTATGCCGTGTATTATCAGCAGAATTGTCTTATGTTTTGGTTAGGGAAATTTAACCTATTAACACAGACCTTGTAAATTGCCTGCAGATAACCAACCAAGCACCCTTGTGCACTCGTTCACTATGTAGGGCACTATGTTGATAGTCAGCCATTTTGTAGTGGTGTTCAAAAAATTTCAACCGTCAATTTCACCCACTAGTGAGCACAAAAAATCTTGTGCTCAGACACTGTACACTACATAAATACACACGGCGGGTTTCTCCTATTGTGCCCTACATAGTAAACACAGTTACACATAGTTACACACTACTGTCCTCTTCAAACAGAGGAGATTGGCAAAATATCTCTACAAACTATGGGTAACAGTCAACCACCAACACTAACAGCCAGAGGGTATCTGACAGCTGACAGTCAACCTGATGTGTCAGTGCTCTAATATATTTTACTGGTCTCACATTAAGGGGGAGATGTATGCCACTGTGATGTCTAAAAGAGCCACTCACCACAATTGCTCTCATCGTCATCAAGGAACCGGCGAAATGGGTTCTCCATCCACAGAGGATCGCAAGAACAGGCCCTAGTGACCGGGTCACACTGACCACGTCCAGAGCACAGCAGTAAACACACTGCAGTGGACACAGGGAAATAAAAGTTTGTGTGTGTGCTATAGCTTTTATAGCTATTTACATTTTGTTTTCATTTGATGAAGTGATGAAACCCTATGGCACTCACTGACTGTGTCCACTCTGAGCACCTTGAAGAGCAGGAAATCCGTTTTCTCCTTCAGCAGCTGATACCTCAGGAGACGTGCCAGCTTTGGGCCAGGGATCGTTCCATCAGGACCCTGAACCGAAAACCTAAACACTGTGCTGTTCACAATCACACAAGCAAAAATACACAGATTATGTCCTTTCAAATTGCTGTGCAGGTATAACAAATATTGGGTGGGTGAACAGTGGAAAAAAATAAATAGTGCTTTGTCCACATTACCTGATATCAGACTGGCCATGTAGACCTTTAAGAGTGATGTCGGCATCCAGGACATGCAATAGTGCAGCCAGCTGTCTTACCACCGTATCCCTCTGCTGCTGACTAACCTGAGCCACTGGCACCTGCAGCTCCATCTCCACCTCTTCCCGCTCACGCAGGTCTATACGAACACACACACACACACACACAGACATACCATGCAGATCATAATATAGAAAAACAGGACACAGTAGAGTATTTGGCTCTTTTCAGCTGCACACTGGGAAGTTTTAAAGGGCCCATATCTCTATTCATGTTTCTTTATTTTTATTGTATTTTATTTATAGTCCATTAATAAGGTTTGTGTGGTTTTAACTCTATTTGTACATGAGAATTTTCCAACCTCACTTTAACTCTAAAATGAAAAGAGTTGTTAAATCACATCCATTATTTATTCAAAACAGGCTCTATTTGCATGGTTTCCATACATGGACTGTATGTGGTGGACATTGAACAATGTGTATCAAAACGTCAAGAGTTTATATAATACACCAAACTCTTATTTAAAAAAGCAAGTCATCTATTTTATGATATGGGTTCCTGAAGTGCAGAATGTTTTTTTTTTTTTTTCGACCAACAGTTGAATTTAGCTGAGCGAGCAATTCATTACCATGAAATCGCTCAAGTGGTTTCTCGAAGGACATGGAACATAAGAGGGACCCTACCAGGACGCACTTCCACAGTGGCTGTTGCAGTGCTGGAGCGGCCCTGAGGATCGGCCACCCGCAGCTTGAACAGGTATGTGCCCTCTACCAGATTAGCCAAGTAGAGGGAAGCCTGCCGATCTGAACCATAGAGAATGTCCTTTTCCAGGACAGAGAGAGAGAGAGAGAGAGAGAGAGAGAGAGAGAGATGTTAGCAAATGATTAGTGCATAAAAATGAAGAGTGTCTGAAGTGCACTCACCCCTGCGGCTGGACTCTGCTCGTCTCTGACCCAGAGGAAGGACACATTGCCAAATCCGCAGTTGGACACAGAGCCTCTCAGCACCAGGGAGTTGTTGGGTAAGGTGAGTGTATGGCTACCACTGGCATGGGCTATCAGAGGCTGGCTTTTGGCTATAGGAAAACAAACACAGTGTAATGCACTGGTAGAATGAGTGAGTGAGCAACGAAATTAATTGTTTTATTCACTATTGTTTTTCTCTTTAACTTTTACAGCACAAGGACACAACAGGACCTGACCGGTGTGAGTGGAAACCACCGCTGAAGGAATGATGAGATGATGAACGATGCACATGTGTGTGCTCTCACCCTCTTTGACTGTGACGGTGAGAATGGCGCTGTCTGCTGCTCCCTGCTGGTCCTGCACAGTCAGCTTAAACCTGTGACTCCCAGCTCGCAGGCCCGTCACCATGGCGATGGCCTTATTTGCATCCTTTATTTTTGAGCCAGGAGGACCACTTCACAATCAGACACAAGAGCAGTAGTTAAGCCAAAAAATGTTTCTCTGAAATCTCTCATTTAACAAGTGCAGCCAGATGAATAAACACCCCAAAGAAGTTATTTTAAAACCCTGCTCACTGCAGTAGGCCACCTAGTGCTGCTACTGCAATAACAGATTTTAAGCAACATTTCAACAAAAATATGTACTATGTCCTGCAGTTCTAAACAAAACTGTGTTAAAATAATGGTTACATTTAATGACATTAAAGAATCACTTTTTGTTCCTTAAAAAATGTTTCAATTAATTCCATAAATCACTTGATTGTGAAGGTTTTATTCTAATGAAAGGCCAAGCCAAGAACAATTTAGGAAACGTCTTTTTTCTGTGGGGCAACTGCAATACTGCTTACGCCAGACAAAAAATCCGACTACACTGTTAGAAAAACGATACAAGCCAGGTCAAAAATGTACAAATATAGTAAATGGACCCTTCATGGTAAAACTCAGCTATTAAGGTCCAACTGTGTATCTTAAATGTTTTTGGCTGTTCTTTTTTAAAACAGAAACAAAATAAAAGACCTGGAGTCAAAATAGAGTGTAGAGTTAATGCAACTGATATAGAATATTCAATACACAAGTACACAAACAGTACAATCATATTCCCTAATTAAAGATGCTGAGGTCACCAGTGACAGTGCTTGCACTCTGACACTGACAGGTTTTCCAGAAATGATGTAGGAGTGATGTCAGTGTGAGTATAGACTGGCTGATACCTGAGAATGTCCCACTGGTAGCGGGCGATGGCCTGGTCATCTGTGCTGTCAGTGCCGTTCAGTGTGATGCTGTTTGCTGGGAGAAGCAGCTGCCTGTCTGGTCCTGCTACAGCGACAGGAGCTCTGTTCTCTGTGGCACAATACAGTTTTAACTGAGCCACTTCATGCCTGCACATAATCTGGTCTTTTATTTTGAGAGCCCCCTAGAGACCATCTACAGATGCTCTAATTGTTATCAACAGCATAATGGCTGTGTTTAGGACTAGATTTATACGTAATGATAGATTAAATAGAATAATTTATATCAATGACAGTGTCTGAATCTACAAAGCACTTTTCATCGTTTTGTTTTCCTACCATTTGAGAACAGCAGCACGGCATTATGTGAACATTTCATAATGGGCTAACAAAAATATGGATAATGATAATAATAATACACACACGTTACATTACTATACATGAATGGTTTTGCATTCTTCTGTGAATTTATCATTTTTTCTAACAGCATTGAAATTCAAGATTGCAAGTACTTTCTAATTGCAAATCATTTTGAAAGATTATTAACAGAACTTTAAAACTCTGTACCATCGGTGTATATTTACCAGGGAGCACAGTGACTGAAACAGTGTCCGAGTCCTGCTGGCCATTAGAGTCAGTGACAGTGAGCTGGAAAGAGTATTGACCCTCCTGGAGGTCAGACAGCTCCAGAGCTGGAGATTGTACACCCTAAGATGACCAAAAGACAATATTTAGACATTTATTATTTGTATTGAAATGCCTTGGCACTTCAGTTTGTCTTTGTAAGTGAAAGGTCGGTAATCCTACTCATCGTAAGTGTGTTTCTGTTGGTACCTGCATGGTTGCTGCTTTGGCTGAGCTGCTGGGGTGAAGGCTCCACAGGTAGCTGGTGATGGAGTGGTCATCTGTGCTCTGATTGGCCAACAGAGTGAGGCGATTTAGAGGCAGGGTGATGACCTGGTCTGTGCCTGCTCTAGCCACTGGAGGCTCATCCTTTGGACTGCTGACTGTCACTGTGGCAGTGGTGGAGTCAGTCAGGCCTTCGGAATCAGTAACCGTCAGCCTGAAACAGGACGAAAGAAATCAGGCCAGAACACTGAGGGCCTGTCAGCTAATCAGGCCAGTCCAAATTAAACCAGCCTCAAAGCGAGAATCAGGGAGTAAGGCTGTGTAAAAGTCTTTGACACAGTGGAGTGTGGATGAGCCTGAATAAGTTGTTTACCCTTGGAAGTTACTACCCTTGGACAAGAAGTTACTACTTTTATATCACTATTCAAATGTAACTACTAGGAATGCACAATAGTAATCAACATGGAATTGATTTATGACACATGACATAACTAATGTGAGTTGGGTTAATGCTAAATGTCAATGCTGCAGCTTCACCTGCACCACAATTATAATTATACACAGCTTAATGTGCTCAACAGGCAGTTGCTTCACAGTTTCAGTGTCACACATTATTTGACTAATGTTATTTAAATAAGCGGTTGATTTTAAAATGCCTGTTTGGTCTGTTGCAGAGCAAATAGTTGTAAAGCAATTACTGCAACTTTGGCTTATAGAAGTACTCCTAGCATGCTTAATATATTTATCCAGCCCATCAAGAAATGGTGGTGGCGTAGTGGGTAGGAGACTGTCCCCTGTAGTTAGGGAATGGAAGTCGCTTTGGATAAAAGCGTCTGATAAATGCCGTAAATGTAAATCAGCAATCGACCAATATGGCTCAAAAGAATCACTTGGTCTTAAAACGTATGTAATTACCTTCACAGTTAATTACAGGTACATTTCCTTTAAGTTCTGCCTTGAAAGACTAGCTTTCCTCTGTTTGTTGCAATGCCAAGAAATAACAAAATGTAGCAAAAAAAAAATAACGAATGGGTTTTCTCTCCATAAAACTAGACTGCACACAATATTTTTTAATCAGATTAAACTCATAGTCAAAATGTTTCAATTTCTGGAACTCAAAACACATTCAACTGAATTTCAGTGTTCTTGGGGTGGTGGTGGTCTAGTTGGTAGGATTCTTGCCTCTGGCGCAAGAGGTCATGGGTTCGAATCCTACCTTCAGCACACCACCACTGGGTCCTTGAGCATTAACCCCAAGTTGCTCCAGGGAGACTGTCCCCTGTAGTTAGGGAATGGAAGTCGCTTTGGATAAAAGCGTCTGATAAATGAAAAACAATTTTTTGTTTCTCACTTTGACTTACAGCGTTTTACTAAATCACATAATTGAGAGGTATTAGTTGCTACTTGTGCTTGTGTCTGTCATGTAGATTTCGAGCTCTTTGTGGTACCTGAAGGTGTATTCACCCGGAGAAAAGTTCTGCAGACAGAGGACAGGCGCATCCATCGGGCCCTCGCTTTTCCACAGAGGTCCAGCCACCTGTTCCCACAGGTAACTCACTACACCTGTATCATCTGAGCTCTCTGGAAGAAGAGTGTAAAAATAGGAATGAAGAAGTAACTAGAAAGTCCACACTCTCAGTAACAATTTCCATGGTTACAATCTTTACTCTGATTCTGTATACTGATGGGTGAATCTTGAGTGGCTCTCTTTGACACAAAGACCATGAAAAATTTAAATACGTTGATGGCCACAGCTGTAACATTCTCCCTGTCTTTCTCCCTGTCTCTCCTGTCTTGCTCCTGTCTCCTCTCCTGCCCTGGTGTCCTTGTTTCCCTTGTCATGATACATATCCCCGTGTTCAGTCTGTGTTTGTAGGTTCTTTGTGTTTTTGCTGAAGTGTTTTGTGAATTCTTTTTGCTCTGTATTTGTTTCAGGTTACATTTATTTTTTTCACTCAGTTTTCTGTGATTTGGTTTTTGTTCATCTTTTGCTTGCTGTTTGTTCTGAAAACGTATTTTGTATTTTTATGTTCGGTTTCTAGATTACTGTTTGCTTTTATCCAGTTTAACCATGCCTTGTTTGATGTATCCAGTTCCCTACCCTGCTCTACCCTAATCTGCCCTGTTTGTCTCCATTTAGTCCTGGTCTGTCCCTGTTCATCTCTGGTTTGTTTTCGTTCTGTTTTTTCTGTTTTGTCTTGTTTTACTCCTTGGTTATTTTCTCTGTCAGTTCCATGACATGTTTATTTGTTCTTTAGTATCTGGTTTTCCTTTTCCTTTTCTGTTAATTCATCTGTTAATTCATTTTACTCCTCGTATATGTCTATAACTATCTATTTATCAAGACGTTACGTTTTATTGTAAAGTTAATAATTCTTCCAGTAAAAGAACAAGAAAGAGGAACATACGATTGCCATTAATGACGATGATGGAGTCGACTGAGAGAGACACATCCTGGTGCTTGGGCAGAGCGACTGATTTGGGAGGAATATTCCTACTGACTTCTGCAAAATGAGCAAAGTTCAGCTATGTTGAAATGGGATAAATGAAGTACGTTTGATATACAAATATAGATTTGTTTATATACATATAAACAGTACTTATATACATATAACAGTAGTTTACCAGGTTGCACTGTGACATTTACAACACATTCTCCATAGGCCTGCTTCCCCTCCACTCTCGCTCTGACAGTATATACACCTGCAGAGAGCTAAAAAAGACATTTTTAAGAAGTTCAAGAAGTTTTAAAGGTTAAAAGTGCATGAAATGCTGAAGTCCAGTGAGATCTCACCTCAGATATTTTGACAGTCCTGCTGTGTTCTCCTTCCATCACTGCCTGGTGTCCATTCGGTGAGATGACCAAACTCCATTCATACGTGTAAGGAGTGTCTGAGAGAAAATACGAGAGAATAAACATTATTATGGGAAGGTCTTCTAGCCAAGGATTAAGCCTATTCTCAGATTATAGTCTCCTCTCAATGGAGAATCTTCATGCAGAATACCATGTAGTCCCAGATTTGATATTCTAGATGTTCATCATAATACAACTGTGACTGAACTAAGCATCTGAAGTTTGATTCCTGCTTGTACAAGAGAAAATTATTTAATCAAATTTTCATCTCACCAGTTTCAGTCTCTGGACTGACTGAGGCAGTTAGTTCTACAGCATTAGTGGGTAGTGTTACATCATTGATGTTTCCAATAGATACAAGCAAAGTTTGAGCTGAAAGATATAGAGACAAAATGCATTATAGACACAACAATGAACCAATAAAACATCTGGACAAAACTGCTATTTATGTAATATCTGTGGCGGGCTACCTGGCTGTGGAGCGGTGGTCTGGGGTGTTGTGCTCATATTAGGCTGGGAAGGAACAGAGCTGCTGATTGGGCTCAGTTTGGATGGATCTGCACTGAAAAGTTGCAGTACAGCTGTTGGTTCCATGCTTGTGAAAGAGATGTTAAACTGGTCTTCATCATCCTGAAAGAGGGACAACTGCTTTCAAATCACCATTGTTAGACAATACGAGCTCCACTAAAGGATTTCCTGCAAGACAGCTGTGTTCTGCAGAGTCAGCACCACAATTTCAAATGTAGCTTTATGTCTACAACTATGAGAAACATTGTTTTCTTTTTGCTAACGCTGAATAAAGTGAAGAACACAGATACAACAGACTAGCTTCAGCTCTTTCATTTAGGGTACGAAGGCTTCCTATAAATCAATACAAACTGACAAAGTCTGAAGCTCACCAAGCCACAGAATTTGGTCATATGTTCATAGTGATGAAAACGCACAGCTAAATTTGAAAAGATTTACGTTTTGAACATACTTCCAAGCCATCACCAACACACTCACTCTCTCCTCAGCATCCTTCTCTCAACACACTCAGTCTCTCATCAGCATCATCCACCCAACACACTCAGAGTCTCTCCTCAGCATCCTCCTCCCAACACACTCAGTCTCTCCTCAGCATCCTCCTCCCAACA
>JBBPDE010000006.1:20249377-20263435 GCA_037974605.1 Nannopetersius ansorgii
AGGGTAATGTATTAAAATGAGTTCCAAATGAAATTAAAGTGATCTGGGAGAACATTTGGAGGCATATTTATGGTTTAAACTACAAAAACAGGCCTTGGGATCATTTTGGGGGGGGGGCATTTTAATCTAGATTAATCTCAAGATTACAATGAGATTAATCTAGATTAAAACGAATAATCTATGCCCACCTCTAATAAAAACACACTTCATACTGGGCGAGGCTAACCAGGTGCGGGATGCATATAAATGTATAGTGTCATCACAAAAATGAATCAGTGGCTCTTTTGAGGCTGTTTCCTTAGATGGTCTGAGCAAGTGAAAGGTACATTTTGACTTTAACAAATGATTACATACTACTTCAAACTGTTTCAAAAAAGGGGGGAAATACTTTCGTTTTCCATCATATGGGCCCTTTAAAAGAGGAACCATGTTGTTTGATATATCGTATGGCTGGGAATGTGCTATGTATCATCCCTCTGACACTGACGAATGGTTTTGGCATATTGCAGTTAAGGATGGATGCAAGTTTTTGCCTTCAGTTAAGCTTGGGCACCTAAATCAGAAAAAAATCAAGATCTGAGCTTGCAGAAGCGAAAAACACTCATATTTCATATGTGCGGACACACAGGCTAGATGTCCGCTTTCACACTGTTTCTTAATTCTCAAGGATGAGAGGACAAGTGCTCTGTGGTCGAGATTAAAGTCAAGGTCATTTTCATTGTAAGGCAGGGTTGTTCAGTCTTACAAAGCAGGAGTTTTTTACGAGATCAGTTGTTTGAAACCAACTGATTAAAGCAGAATTTGAGTAGATTTTGTAGGACTTGCTCAAGATTGAAATGTCTTTAAACATTACCACATACAGATAACAAAAAAAGAGTGATCTGCATTGTACGAACCTCTGTTTGCCCATGAAAACATAAAAATGCCTCATTTGTACCCTTTCACCCTTTTTTTAACTTGCAGTTAAACATTTAACATATTGGGACAAGTTACATGTGAAGTTCCGCTGTACTGTATTTTTTTTAAATAGACACTTACTGTAGTGTGTACTGTCAAGATAAATGGCTTTACTTATCACTACACTACTGTGCAGAAGTTCATTTAAACCCCATTTCGTTGAGAATAGTGAAAGTCTGCTGTTGTGTGATTTATAAATGGGAAAACAGTTTGACGTCCTAGAAGAAACCACTTTCACATTTCATCTAAACAGTGGTCAGTCTACATGTGATGGCCTTAAGACTAATGTAAATGATTTTTTTTTGTTACAGCTGGTACAAATACTACCAACAGAGGAAAATTTCTTGCTATTTTTCCGTCAACAGCTGAAGTCCTGTACAGAGTTTATGGAGGTATGGATGTGATATACAGTCTGTTCACTTTGTTTAGTCTGTTCTTGAGCCTCTTACTGTAAAAATGACTGCAGCTGGTGTCACGGCTGCTTAATAGCCAAGTTTATTCTAAAACTTTAACAATCAAAAATTGGTTTAGGAAGGAAGTGTTTAGAGTTCAGCTTGCATTGCCTATTAAAAATATTCAAGCTTTGGTTAACATGCTGTAAGAAGTCTTGCTCCAAGTTCATCCAGGCACACACACACACACACACACACACACACACACACACACACACACACACAAATGCTAACAACAGCTTTGTCCTTCTCCGACAGGCCTGGAGAACTTACGATGCTGACCACAGTGGATACATTGAAGCTGATGAGCTGAAGGTAAGAAGGAATAGTGTCCTGTATTGACTTCAGAAGGGCAAGTACAATGATAGCTCAGCTCTGCCAAACTCTGCACCTCAGGGCTTTTCCATACTAGAGTACTGAGAGTTATTTTTCCTGTCTCATTTTACTCTGCTACTGAAATGCAACCCCGCTGGCCAACTACATGCCTGTCTTCAGTCCACAGACACTTTATTGATTTGCCACCCAGAAACAACACTGACCTTTTAGAAGTGTTCGATAAAATGATGATAATGTTAGAACGTTGGAGATTATAGGTCGCAGGCCGATCTTGGAGTAGCTTAGGCTGTAAACCTCACAAAGAATCACCGCTGGGTCGCTCACCGCCAAGTGCGCCTTGAGCTCTCTGTCAAGTGCTGCCCTTTTCCAATAACACTGATATTTTGAGTCAGCATGGGCCTGAGTGTTTGAATGTGGCAGGAGAGTGGATGTAAAGCTTGTGCGGGACTGTACCATTTTTCGTGACCGACAAGCACAACCCTCAAGGGCGGATAAGTTAGAAAGCAGAGTGAAAGAATTAAATTACCAACTGGGGTGTGTGGTATTTGAAAACTGTCAGATTTTCAGACAGAGATTTAATAATGGAGGCAATATGTCATCTGCAAGTCTTTCCTCAGTGTGTCAAATTATGTATTAGGGTGTCCCTGGTAGAGGAACTGCAGGATGGAAAGGTCATTGAAAGGAAAGGAAACCTGTTCAGTAGGCATGGTGCTTTTGAAAGCCTGATAGTAAAAGTTACGGGAGTGTGTGACACAATCTAACAGCAGCGGTATACCTGCTGTTAACAATCACAAACACAGCTTCATGGCCAACAATGTCTTTGTCTGTGTGGGTTTTGTCTGTCGGGAGGATTCAGAGCTATATACTGGGATACAGTGCCTCCACTGGTTGGGTATTATGTGGTATTACATGGGTTTACTTCAAGTAGTCAGGTCAAGTAAGTCAAGTAGATTTTTGTTGTCACTTCGAACATATACACAAAGCACACAGTGAAACGAAACAAAGTGTCTCCAGGGCCATGGTGACCACGATGCAACAGAAGAGCAACAAAACAGCTAGACAAGACAACATTTAGTATGAATACAGTATTTTGACTTGTACTGTGGCCATGTGGACATGTCACCTTAATTTCAAAGGACTCGCATTAATTAAGTGTCAAATGAACACAGTAGATGTGGAGCAGCCTCTACGCACACACATAAAGTTTTTCTCTTAAACAAGATATAGCCAATCAGCCAAGACTTGTTCAAAGTTTAAATTGTACTTCTTTAGTTTAGAACAGGATTTACACTAGGAGGCAACAGGCATTCAAATCTCCTTTGCCGAGATAATCCATACCACCTTACAGGTGTATCAAGGTGCTGATTAGACAGCAGGAATGTTGCACAGGTGTGCCTTAGACTGTGCACAATAAAAGGCCACTCCAAAATGTGCAGTTTGATCACACAGCACAATGCCACAGATGTGGCAGGGGGGTTATGGTCTGGGCAGGCATATGTTATGGACAACAAACACAGGTGCATTTTATTGATGGCATTTTGAATGCACAGAGATACCATGACGAGATCCTGAGGCCCATTGTTGTACCATTCATCCACAACCATCACCTCATGTTGCAGCCTGATAATGCATGGCCCCATATTGCAAGGATCAGTGAGCAATTCCCGGAAGCTGAAATCATCCCAGTTCTTGCATGGCCAGCATCCTCACCGGACACGTCACCCATTGAGCATGTTTGGGATGCTCTGGGTCGGCGTATACTACACCATGTTCCAGTTCCTGCCAATATTCAGCAACTTCACACAGCTATTGAAGAGGAGTGGACCAACATTCCACAGCCCACAATCTGCGTGAACTGCGTGAGGCAAATGGTGGCCACACCAGATACTGACTGGTTTTCTGACCACCCCCACCCCCCCTTCATATGCCCCACCTGTGAGGTGGGATGGATTATCTTGGTAAAGGAGAAGTGCTCACTAACACAGATTTGTGAACAATATTTGCGAGTAATGGGTCTTTTGTGTATGTAGAGAATATTTCAGATCTTTGAGTTCAGCTCATGAAAAATGGGAGCAAAAACAAAAGTGTTGTGTTTATATTTTTGCTCAGTGTATGTCTAAGGGGTGTGGAAAATTTTGATTTGTCAGCATATTCCTTGAAGAAGTTGAGCACAGTTTTTGGGCAGGAAGTGTATTTCAGACTATGAAAGCAATTGGGCTAATGATATGTGACCATGTGTTCCATTGCTCATTCCTAGAGCCTCATAAGAATTTGCTGTCACTTCTTTTCAGAATTTTTTGAGAGACCTGCTCCACCGTGCAAAGAAACCTTTCGATGAGAAGAAGTTAGAGGAATACACATTAACCACGGTAGGGGGGCAAATGTGGAGGTTAACAAAACCTGTTCATCACAGTGAAGCGTTCCTCTTATATTTCTTTTTTTCTGCAGCTGAAAATTTTCGATTCAAATCGTGATGGGAAGTTATGCCTGTCAGAAATGGCAAGGTTTGTCTAGACGTTTTCTGACCAAATCTTCAAATTCTTCACTTATCCACAACTGCACCTTAGCATTTGCTGATTAAATCTTTGATTTCATGACAGGTTACTACCAGACGAAGAGAACTTTCTACTGAAATTCCAGGTTTGTCTTTGTCATGGTTGAAAGTGTCTTCATACTCTGCAATGCTTGGATTGTCTTAACAACACAAGTGATCCAAATCTTTCCCACAGGGAGTACAAATGGCCAGAAAAGAGTTCAACAAGATCTTTGAGTTATACGATAAGGTACGTGCATAACATTGTACTGATCTGAGGCTGATTGACGTGGAGGCTAATATAGCAAAACCTAATCTGGGTATGAAGCATCAGTGCATAAATCAGCTAGACATTCCGAGGGTTTGAGTCTTCTTCTATACTTAGGTCTTAAGGGAGAGCAGTGATTAGTATGCAGAGAGGGTACCCTGTCTCAAAATCACCTCCAGCACACTATTTGAAGTCCTTGGTTCTGGCTTCACTGTAATGTATTAGTGTGCCCCTGAATAGGGCAAATTCTTTGCTGCTGATGACAGCACCTCTGATCCTTATTGACTGGCAGGTTCAGGTTGCACACATACCCATACCACCATACACACACACACACACACGCACACACAGTTGATGCTGCTGGGCTATCTGAATGCCCAGAAAGAGGATTTGGAATAAAAGAAAGAGTAATTAGGAGACCTATGAGGCGTCTCACAGAATGCAGTGTCAACACGTTCTGCGCACATCTGCACTGGGCATATATTGTTTGCCCGTGTCCCATTAAGCTTCAGCAGACATTCAAATGAAAGTGGCAACGGGTCACGGTACTGGTCTCAGGCTGATAGTGACAGCACACAATGAATTATACGCCCTCTACCTTTGCTCGATACAGTGGATGCCTACTGATAACAGCTCTGCAATATATTAGCATTATCAAGGCCATCTAAGGGCATCCCACCTGCCGGAGTGTGCTCTCTTTCAAGAAAACAAATGGCCTACTATCCCTGCTTCCTGAGCCTTATTTGTTGGTTTTTAATATGAAGTAAGCAGTAAAAGGGCTAGTGTGTCATTCCCCTGACTTTGTTTGCAAAACCAATCCTTAATGCTGGCTTACTCTCAGGTGGGTGCTGCATGAAGCATTGCTGCATAAAGATTAAAAACAAAGGCAGTAAAATGGCATGACATTGAGTTTCCTGTACATCTAACAAACATCTGTGCTCACCCCTTCTCTCTGTCCTCCTCAGGACAGGAACGGCTACATGGATGAGAATGAGCTCGATGCCCTGCTCAAAGACCTTTGTGAGAAAAACAAAAAGGTGAGGCTACACAATCAGTCCGGCCGATTTTCAGAGACGAGAGAAACACTGTTTACATACATCTCGCCAGCAGCAGCTGGATGGGCTTGTACAAACACAATTTGGAGCAGCCTCATGAAAGCATGCTAACATCAGTCAGAATCCAATCTCCTGCTTTATGTGTGTGTGTGACCTGCATGCAGTTTAAGAATTTAATATAGTCTTTAACATAAGGGCAATTGCAAAGTGGTACATTTGAGCAAAACAGTCCTATTAGATTTTTGCTAATCTTCCTTAGGCTGCTGGTCACAGCTAGCATAACACTGTGGCAGAATGTGACAGAAAACCTCTATTCCATTTACCCTTTGGTGGTGCATTACTGTCAAAAGAAACGAACCGCCCCTACTCTGCTGAATACACATCGAATATATCAGTGCTTTTGGCTTACAGCATGAAATCCTGAAAGTTACGGCATTAAATAAAGATACTGGACATACACTATATGTCAAAAAGTGTGTAGACACCTGCTCAACTAGTGCTTCTTGTGAAGCACCTGCTTCAACTCATCTGTGAAGGCTTTACACTGATGTTGGATGATTAGTTCTCAAACTCCACTCCAACTCAGCCCTTTAATATCCAGCAAAAACACCTGTAGTCTTCCATTATGTTAGCAATGTTTTTCTATGGAAATTATACATAAATGAAGACCTGTGGAGCCCCACCGTGGTTAGCACTGTTGCCTCACTCCTCCAAGGTTGGGAGTTTGACTCCAGACCATGGCCTTGTCTGTGTGGAGTTTGCACATTACTTTTTGACAGTAAATGCTTTAATGCTTGTAGCCTACATCGATGCATTACCTTAAAGGAGAGAGCATGAAGTGTCTTCTCATGTCTGACAGGTTCTAGAAATCAGCAAGATCCCCATATATAAGAACGCCATCATGGCACTGTCTGACGGTGGGAAACTCTACAGAACGGAGTTGGCGCTGGTGCTGTGTGAAGACATGTGAGCCTCGTCACTTCCCTTTCCTTCTCTAAACCCTCCACCATCCTCTCCATGCGTATACCACCGCCAGCAAATTGCTCTGCTCCCTTCGTCCCATGTGTAAAGGTAGCTAGACACTGGGTGTATTTCTGTTCTTTCCTTCAGGGAACTTGTTATCCACAGGCTGAGCGTATGTAGGTACATAGATCAGAGACCGGTGGCTCATACTTTTCAGTCTTTTGTTTCTACAGTTTCTAAATGTACAGCTTTTGTAAAGATGAGACTGACTACTCAAAAAGGACCCGAAACCTCGTATCCTACATACATGAAACATGAGACCACCCCCAGCAGAGATGACACATAACCCCAGAGTATTGGAACACCATTTGTTTTAACTGATATAAATCAAATCATACTCCAACAATGTTGATCTACCTTATGATATTATAGCCAAAGCAATAAAGAGGAATGTGGATGGTACTCGTGTAATGTGGACTGAAAAGGTAAAATAGGAAAGTACTTGTGTGATATGCAGTAGGCTAAATTTATGTTCTCTGTGCATGTTTGCAACTGAAGGCACACCTTGCAGTGAGGCATTAATGACTATAAGCACATACCATATCCATATGAACCGCATCACCCCAAGCCCACTCCAATCTCCAAATCAACACGTTTGCACTGTAAAGAATGACGTGCGTCACTATGCCGACCACCAGAGACACTGTGTAACAGGATACTACACTTATTAAAGCACTACCTGAACCCAGAATAGCGTCTCATAGTGTGTTCTTTGGAGTTAATGTAGACCTTTGTGTGTTAACAGCATAGCTGCAACTGCACAGCAGTCAAGAGAGCATTTCACACCCATTCTATCACCACCTCATTGGTTTTATATCTTTTAGCATTAAATACTGCTAATGGTTTTTAAAGCATTCAATTGATCAACACCGTCATACACCATGGATTGTACTTAATGTTAACAAGATGTGGCTTTAAAAAAAAGGGGACTCCATTACTAAGATCAGACATTCAACCACAGCAGCTGATTATTATTCCCTAATACTTTTCCTGTTTCACTCTATTACTGTTTCCGTTTTTACTATTAACTGTTTTCATATATTTTACACAATCACCATTAGTACCAAATCTTCTATCCACAATTGTTTTTTATTTGAAATAATTTAAAAAAAATACCCATTGCCTTAAAATTTCAACATGGCAGGACAAATAGAAATGGCCGTTTTTCCTTTAACAGTTAACGACTTTCATGCATATTGTTTTATATGCCCTGTAAAGCCAGATCATATGTATAAAATACAGTATTCAAAACAACTGTTACCATTAATATCCTAACAATATTATTTATATAGAATTAATATTATTTATAATTATAATTATTAATATTGTGGGCAAACCACTGATTACAGCAACAAATTCACTTCATAGTCAACCGAGTACATATTCTGATTTAGACTGCAAGTATAGATTATAATGCAAAAACATGATTTACCCACATCACAGCTCCATCCTGGAAGATTTCTGATAAACGGAAAGGCCCAAGCTAGAGATGCCGTTTGTGTCAGTACAGAGTAAAACACATCAGGATCTTATCTTATAATTGAGCTGCTGACCTCCTGAAATTGTGAAAGGTACTGAGGTGCTTTATCTTGTAGAGTTTGTGCAAAGTGCTGCGATTCTCTGCTGTTTTTTCTTCTACACCTAGAAAGAAAACCCAACAACTATAACAGTGTGGGGAAGGTGAAGGTGACTGCATGGTGTTGAGCTGCAGCATTAACAAGACTGTACCCGCACTCTGTCGCTTGGACAGTTCCACTCCGAGGTTAATGACCTAAGGAAATTCATGTGTCGAGCCTAATGGCCCTTCACCGGACCCTTTTTCTTGTGTCTGTTCTAAACCATCAAACAACTTCAGCTTTTTTTCTGCTAAAAAGGCAAGCGAACCCTGATGAACCACACTGCCTCTTCAAACATTCTCGGTGTAATTTCTCACTCAGTGTCACACACTGGTAAAACAGATCAGAAGAATTGAAAAGAGAAAAGAAAAGACAGTTTCTTCTGAGGGAATTAAACAGCACAGTTCTTAAAAGGAACAGAAGCAAAACAGCAAAAGTGACCCCAAGTACCATGTTTAATAACCAGCATAGGCACCTTTACAGCTTGACTTCATTATAACTGCACTGCCAGCCGCAAAGCTGGCCATTAAACTAGAGACGGGTGGCATTTTCCTAGCTCATGAATCACGGCGCTTCTTTTGTTTACCAGGTAGCACTTTGTGTTCAGGTGCTTATTACCAATATTCATCATTTCATATAAGAAAAGCAAAGCTTTCGGACTCTGTTTAACTACAATACCTGCAAATCATTCATTTGTCAAATTAAGGATTTTAATATGTTCTGCATGTATTATGCAAAATGTCCTTGCAGGAATCGAGTGATCACAGTAAAAAACAAACAAACAAACAAACAATCACAAAGTCTGCTCTCTGTGTATCATCCGTTAAAGTCATCATGATCCTTTTGTCTTTCTGATTATGGCCTCCATTACATCCCACTGCTCTTTCGTGACCTAGCAGACACAAATTCAAGTGTAATCAATTAAGAAAGTAAATATGAAAGATAGTGCTGATCATTTGGTAAGAGCTGTGATACTGAAATCCTTACCGCACTCAGTGGATTGAATTCCCCAGCCATATACACATATTCACCGCCATCCATTCTGATGATCTATGGAGAGAAGGGCAAAAAGGAAATGCATAAAACAGATAAAAGGTAAATAGCAGAGATGTGTGCGTAACTATGAAACAGTGATGTATATACAGCGCCAAATTAAGAGAGCAATGCTAAGTATTTTGAAATCAGCATCTCTCGAAGTATGACAATCATTTCATGCCAGTGTCTGTTAAACTCCTACACAAACACCTCATTCTGCTTTATGAGGTACTGATTACTAAAAACCTGAATTTAATCTCATTTAATAAAGTATGAAAACACTGCTGTAATCAACACTTGCAATGTGACTAGTTGGATGGTAAAACACTACTAGAAGTACGTCAAAGGTAATTATTGCCATTATATTTGAGTGAACAAGAGATTTATTCTCTTTCTATTCAAGTTCTGTAAACACTACAGCATTTCTCTTACTTTGAAATACTGATATTTCATTTAAAATGCTTTAAAGCAGCGGTCCCCAACCTTTATTTCGTCACGGACCGGTTTAATATCAGAAACTATGTTCACGGCCTGGCCTTTAAGGAGTGGCAGATAAATATACGTATTTATACAAATAAATGATACGCATAAAAATGGGGATGTTTTAAAAATATAATAATGGGGTATCTTTAAAATAAAATAATAAACGTAAATCCAATGTGTACTCGCAGCTTTATTAACAGCATTTTCATAAAAACGAGCCAACAACAGAACACGGGTAACATCTACGGGTTTTTTTTCCTGTGCAGCCCGCGGACCGGTACCACATGCCCTGCGGCCAGGGGTTTGGGGACCACTGCTTTAAAGAGCAATATTTTTATTTGGAAATAAAAGGAGATGGAGAAATATTGTCAGCGGTTCTTAAAAACTAAGGCAAAGCTGTTCAATCAATACTTGCACCTATAAGATAAAACCTGAGAAACATCTTTGGTCTCTTATTTCTTTTCCCAGAGCTGTATGAATAATAAAAGCACTGCCGTGAAGAGGTGCATTTGGTCAATAACTTTTCTGTGGGGTTGAACCAGACAGCTAGCATTCGCTCCTTAACTGCATCAGTGAACATTAGACACCCATGACATGCATCTTTCACCTGCATGCCTCACTGAAGACTTCTCAAACTGCTCAAACAGTCTATGTCTCATTGTAGTACTAATGATTACAGTTTCTGCTTTTGTCGTTTTCAAATATTTTAAACACTGAAATATTTCAAACATTGATAATAACAGTAATAATGTTGATGATTCAACCACATAAGTGCTCTGCTTCATTTTACACTCTTGCCAGACCAGAGTTTGATAATAGATGAAAAAAAGATGCTGAAAGTACTGGGTTCCCTATCCAAGGGCAGAAATGTGTCCTTGTCTCGCCCTGTGGCTGAAAGGAGAGAGGTCCTGAGGGGGAGCCAGCAGGTGAGCTTTAGAGAAGAGACAGCAGATCCCTCCCCCACTACAAAGTCAGAGTACACTCACCGCACCCGACACCCAGTTGGCATAGTCACTGCAGAGGTAAGCTGCTAGGTTGGCAATCTCTCCCGAAGTGCCCAGTCGACCCACCGGTATCTTATCAACCATCGAATTCTCAAACTGCCCAGTGGGATCCAAGCGGCTGAAGGCACCCTGAGGGCGAGACGACAGTGAGAGAGTGACTTTTCCTGTTTTATAATGACATGTAATTACTGCAGTCATATAGTGTATTAGTATCAAACAACCCACAGATTCTTTTCATAAATCAACATAAAGCAACCACTGACAGTCTATGGAAAAATACCAAAATGCACATGTGTGCGTGTGTGCGTGTGTGCGTGTATTATACTAAAATGACAATGGCAGCGGGACCATAAAGAATCTTGTTTATTCTTATTAGGCATATGGGAACTGCTTGCCGATGCCAGAATAACAAATGCAATCAAATGCAGCAACTCCCATGGTATTCTGAAGTGCCCGAGCAAAATAAAGACTTTAAATATCAGTTTAAAGTATCAGTCAAATCTAAGCAACTGTCTAATACTGATATGATAGTGGTATTACACATCCCTTATCTGTAACAGCATCCCAGCACAGCATATCTGCAGTGTTTAAGTGGGAAATGAACCCTTATATATATATATATATATATATATACCTTTTTTTTAAAAAAAAAACAATTCACAACCAAACATGCAGGAAATACCTTGGTTTTGATTGGCCCCGGCTGAATAACATTGAACCTCATGCCATATTTTCCCCACTCGGCCGCCAGAGACCTACAGGCACAAACGCAAACAGGATCAGGGAGAATAATAATCGGCCTTCAGCCTTGGTCATTCAAACACACACACACACACACACTCTTCTGGCTGCCATTATCTCCAGAACACTATTCGCTTTCCTATTACTGTGGGACCACAATGACAATGCAGGCAAGACGCAGGGAGTATGTGGAGGGCTCCCATTTTTATCTGGCTGCTTTTAGGGGTCAGTCCAAGGTAAATTGATCTAATAGGCTTTCTCAGCTCATGGGACCCAATCCACAGAATGGACAGCCCAATCAAAAATAACATATTTGCTCAATAGTGTCCGAAGATAACAGGAAGAAAATGAAGGGAACTGCAGCGCACATCTTTCCACAAGCAAGCTTTGTTATAAAGGTCTTGGAAAGGTCAGTTGTTTGGCGTTAACAATTTTCCGCCATAAGAGGAATTATATTAAGGGAAAATGAAAATTAATACATTCAATGGGCCAGATACAATATGAGCATGCAAAACAGTCTAGTTAGATTGTGCCGCTTCCTTACAAAGGTTATGGTTGCAGCTCTGCAGAAAATGATTTCTTAAGTTCAGCTGAGATTGAGTTTGAAAGTGCACCCATTTAAGGCAGATCACAAGCTTGTCATGTGATTTGTTTTGTTGTTTAAGTCTAGAACACAGTCCCAACTGTCCAAGAACAGTCAGAAGGTACACTATATGGACAACATTATTGAGAAGCCTGACCATTGCACCACCAGTGACTTTAATGATACTGTATTCAAATACATAGGCTTTAATTTGGAATGGATCCCCCCATAACAGTTTCCACTCTTCCTGGAAGGCTTTCCACAAGATTTTGGAGTTTCTTTGGGAATTTGTGCTCATTGTTTCTGTAGAGCATTTCTACGGTCAGGCACTGATGCTGGACGAGAAGGCCTGGCTCACAATCTCCATCTCAGTTTAACCCAATGGTGTTGGATGGGGTTGAGGTCAGGGCTCTGTGGGGGCCAGGCAAGTTCTTCCACTTCAGACTCATCCAACCATGTCTTTACGAAGCTCGATTTTTGTACTGGGGCACAGCCATAGAATCTTTTCTATGTTGGAATAGAAAAGGTTCTTCTGCAAAACGTGCTCCCAAAGTTGGAAGAATAACGTTGTCCAAAATGAAGCTTTAAGATTACTAGGCCTGTAATGATACATGTATTTGTACCGAACTGTCACGGTACATGGGTCACGGTTCGGTACATGATGTCTTTCTGAGAATACACAGTACGACGGAGAGGACACGATTGAAGTAATTCGGAATCACAGAAGGACCAAAAAGCGCAAGTAAATTATAAACCTGAGTCGTAGTGTGGTGCAATAGTGCCTCCTACTGGTGTAACACTTACACATACATGAAAATATAAGCCAGAGTGTGTGTTTACTAGTTAATGCACTGCTGTTTATTTAAAATAAATGAAAACAAACCAAGCCTCATTCTTTAGGACTTTTTGTTGCTTAACTTTGCTGTATCGTGAACCGTACCGAACCGTGTCAGTGTTTTCCAAATCAGTTCCCTGTTCATTGATGTGTGCCTTAAGATGACACAATATGAAATAGTCCTTGAAATCCAAAGCAGATTGTACATTTGATCACAGACAGCTTCTCATTACGCATATTTCACACCAGTGGAATCTCATCTCCTACAGAATGCCGGTTTTGCTAAAACCAGGGATTTGCTAAAATTGGGAGAGCCTGCAGACCCTCACAACCCCCTCACAGATCTAGTATATGGACAGTAAAACCAAGAGCATGGAAGGATGCTTCTATGAACTGTATTTAGTATCACAGCAGCAGGCAAACTCGTGATAAAAGCTGAGTAAGCCCCACCTGCAACTGCTTGCACAGACCTCAGATCAGCAATGTAACTTTGTCTGAGGGCCAGAGAAATACACTCTGGTTTCATACATGCCTGTAGAGCTAATAAAAGACCTCACACTATTGATCGGCCAGTGATGCCGCACTGCAAGGAAAAGATCGAACACCAATGACAAAACTGCTTAAAAACACCAGGCCAAAAAATGTGGAGGGAATTCATAACAATGGCCAAGCTCTGGATGACAGTAAAACGTAAACCCCATGAAAAAATACCTACATTCAGAGATATTGCGATGTCTTTCACTGTAGTAAAGGGCCCATATCATCATTTTTCATTAATCTAAAGGTATACAGGGCATTAATATTTAATGTTTTAATCGTATTTTCATTCTTCCTGTCATATATATGGAAACTAAGCCACAAAAACAGCCATTTTAAAAACTGCACAAAACCAACACATACATGATGCATGAATCTCCTTTTTTGGTCTAAGGCAGATTATAACCCGGTCAATTCATGCTAAAGTGGTCCAGCCCTGTGTGGCCTTTGGAATGATACAGGATGACAAATCAGAGGAGAGGCCATTTACATACATCTGTCTTAAAGGCACAGTAACAAAAAAAGCCTGTTTAGTTCTAAGATATGGTCAAAATGGTCAAAATGTATGGTATGATAAATTATATTTTTGGTACACAAAAT
>JBBPDE010000006.1:20369724-20386619 GCA_037974605.1 Nannopetersius ansorgii
ATTCTTAAGCACTGATGTACGTCGCTCTGGATAAGAGCGTCAGCTAAATACCGTAAATGTAAATGTAAATGTAAATTCAGATCGGGCATTACTCCATGAGGGTTTCTCTTTAGAGGTTCCCGTCATCCTTATCTCCCTGTGTTCTCCAGGGCTAGGGCCAGAAGGACTCTTCCTCCTCCTCCGCCAATTTCATGATCTTCATTACTTATTTCATTTAAAAACTCTCCCACTGACTTACCTCTTTGGTGGACCTGAGCTTGCACTACAATTAGATTTCTTAGTAGTGGTGGTGGTTTGGGTTCCTTGAGTGCTGGAGATGTTGGAGAAGGGGTTATTATTGGAACAAGTTGTACAGTTTGGTGTTGTTGGAGGACTGCAGCGGCATATGAGTTGGGCCTCGATTTCTTCTGCACTTCTTTGTTTTGTAACTCAGTCATATCTTTGCAATAATTTAGCGTCTCTTCCCTAAACCGATTTTCGGCTCTAGTTTTTGTAGAATGTGTTCTTATTGCCACTGTCCACTCCGACTGACCAAACTTTGGATTCTTGTCCATTATTTCTATGATAGTGTGTAATGTTCATGAAGGATGTCTATATTATTTGTCATCCAATTATACGTGTTTGTTTTAATTTTGTTCATGTTATCTATTTTTGGTACTACTGGCTCAGTTCATTTTAATGGGCAGGCCCATAATAATAGTAAAACTTAAGAAGAACAACAGTGTGCTTGCTCTGCAAGCCTTTGGCTGCTGTGTGCTTGTGCAAGCACACTAATTACATAATTTTATGTAGACACATGCACAAAACAGTTTTGCTGCATAAAAGTAAAATTCCAAACAATCATCTTTCCATCCATCTATTATCTGAGCTGTTTATCCTTAATCAGGGTCACAGGAGCCTGTCCTAGTGGTGAATAAGCACTATGGGCAGGTCATCAGTCAGTTGCAGGGCAATTTAGCATCTCTAGTTCACCTGATATGCATGTCTTTGGACTGCGGATGTAAACTGAAGAATCTGTTGTAACTGGAGAGAACATGACTTTCTAGCTGTGGGCCAACTGTGTTACCCACTGTGTCACTGTTCTACTCCAAAATCATTGTTTTCTGCTATTCTTTTAAAAAAAAAATGCTATAAATTGGCAGCAACTCCATAACCACTAGGCCACCAGCTGGCCCTACAAAGTTAACATCTTCACAGAGATATTATTAGTCTTTACTAAAATACAAAATTGATTAGCCATAATGTGTTAGAATATGCCCTTACAGATAACCTGAAGTGAATAGAACAACACTGTAATCTGAGTTTATTCTGCAATTTTTATCACCTTTGATAACATAAAAGGTTTATTACTGGGCCTTTAAGCATGTTCGAAAACTCAGTCTTGGTCCTGTAGATCTTCCATTCAGCCAAAAGAACTTCTGCCCGTTTTAAAACTGTGTGAGTATTGCAGGTTTTATTTGACTAATATAGTATGAATATTGTAAGTGCCTGTCATTTAAGTTTTGAGGCCTCTGTACATTTGTATTTCTGAGCAGTCCCTTTAATTTTTGATTTTTTCAAAATTCTATGTAATTAAATGGTTGTGATATGAACACATTTAATCAGGGTCACAATGTTGGCAATTCATCACAGTTGTCTGTTTTTCACAGTTTTTATGTAATTTTATCCATCCATCCATCCATCCATCTATCATCTCCCGCTTATCTGGAGTCGGGTCACGGGGGCAACAGCCTAAGCAGGGAAACCCAGACTTCCCTCTCCCCGGCCACTTTGTCCAGCTCTTCCAGCGGGATCCCGAGGCGTTCCCTGAGGTTTTCACCTGAGGGATCCCTGAGCTTTTCACCCTATCTCTAAGGGAGAGCCCCGCTACCCTGCGGAGGAAACTCATTTCGGCCGCTTGTATCCGCAATCTCATTCTTTCGGTCACTACCCAAAGCTCGTGACCATATGTGAGAGTAGGAACATAGATTGACCAGTAAATCGAGAGCTTAGCCTTCCGGCTCAGCTCTTTCTTCTCCACAACAGATTGGTGCAGTCACTACGGACGCTGCACCAATCTGTCTCTCAATCTCCCGCTCCATCCTTCCCTTACTCGTGAACAAGATCCCGAGATACTTAAACTCCTCCACTTGGGGAAGGATCTCATCCCCTACCCGGAGAGGGCACTCCACCCTTTTCTGGCTGAGGACCATGGTCTCAGATTTGGAGGTGCTGATCCCCGATGCTTCACAAGCGGCTGCGAACTGCTCCAGTAAGAGCTGTAGGTCCCGGCCTGATGAAGCCAGCAGAACCACATTGTCTGCAAAAAGCAGAGACCTGATCCTGAGGTCACCAAACCGGACCCCCTCAACACCCTGGCTGTACCTAGAAATTCGGTCCATAAAAGTTATGAACAGAATCGGTGACAAAGGGCAGCCCTGGCGGAGTCCAACCCTCACAGGGAATGAGTCTGACCTATGCAGACCAAGCTCTGGCACCGGTTGTACAGGGAGCGAACAGCCCTTATTAAGGTCTGACACCCCATTCTCCCAAAGCACTCCCCAAAGGAGTCCCCGAGGGACACAGTCGCATGCCTTTTCCAAATCCACAAAACAGATGTAGACTGTTTGGGCAAACTCCCATGCACCCTCCAGCACCCTACTAAGGGTATAGAGCTGGTCCACAGTTCTACATCCAGAATGAAAACCACACTGTTTTTCCTGGATCCGAAATTCAACTATCCGACGGACCCTCCTCTCCAGCACCCCTGAATAAACCTTCCCGGAGTTGGAACACACCGTCCGGTCCCCTTTCTTAAAGAGGGGGTCCACCACCCCCGTCTGCCAATCCAGAAGCACTGCCCCTGATGTCCACACGATGTTGCAGATGCATGTTAACCAAGATAGCCCCAAACATCTTTAAGGAACTCTGGGCAGATCTCATCCACTCCCGGGGCCTTGCCACAGGGGAGCTTTTTAACCACCTCTGTAACTTCAGCCTCGGTGATGGGAAAATCCACCCCCAAGACCCCAGACTCTGCTTCCATGATTTGAGGCATGTTGGTGAGATTGAGGAGGTCGTCGAAGTATTCTTTCCACCACCCCACAACGTCCCGAGTTGAAGTCAGCAGTGCCCCGTCCCCACCATATACAGTGTTGACGCTGCACTGCTTCTCCTTCCTGAGACGCCAGATGGTGGACCAGAATTTCCTCGAAGCCATCCAGAAGTCATTCTCCATGGCTTCTCCAAACTCCTGCCTTAGTGACCGCCGCAACTGCTTTCGGCTTGGCCTGCCAGTACCTGTCAACTGCCTCTGGACTCCCACAGACCAAAGAGGCCTGATAGGACTTCTTCTTCAGCTTGACGGCATCCCTTACCACCCGTGTCCACCAGCGGGTACAGGGATTACCGCCACAAAAGGCACCAACCACCTTACGGCCACAGCTCCAGTCAGCCGTCTGGACAATGGAGGTGCAGAATATGGCCCATTCAGACTCAATATCCCTTACCTCCCCCGAGATGTGGTTGAAGTTCTGCCGGAGGTGTGAGTTGAACTCGTTACTGGGGACCATTCCCAGCAGACCCTCACAATACGTTTGGGCCTGCCAGGTCTGGTTTCTTCCCCCACCCGCGGAGCCAACTCAACACCAGGTGGTGATCAGTTGACAGCTCCGCCCCTCTCTTCACCCGAGTGTCCAATACATGCGGCCGCAAGTCCGATGAAACAACCACAAAGTCGATCATCGAACTGCGACCTAAGGTGTCCTGGTGCCAGGTGCACATATGGACACCCTTATGCTTGAACATGGTGTTCGTTATGGACAAACCATGATGAGCACAGAAGTCCAATAACAGAACACCATTTGGATTCAGATCAGGGGGCCTGTTCCTCCCAATCACGCCCCTCCAGGTATCACTGTCATTGCCCACATAAGCATTGAAGTCTAAAATAGTCTAAAAATGATTTCTAAAATGAAGTATCAGACCTAAACTTCCTGTAGTAACTTTCTGTGAGGATGGGTTTAGAGGTATTAAACCCTTTAGATGTCTGATTTCTATTACCACTGTTGAGGCCAGTTCTGACCAGTTTTTCTCATCACAGTCACATGAAAGCGTTTTGAATGACATAATTATACCGACCATTTTATTGTGAAGAATATTTTACATGCTGTTCAATGCACTTGAACATGAAAACACTATAAGACAGAAGTGTAAAATCAATATGTAAACAAATTTATTTTCATTTGGAAGAAGGTTCACAATCAAACTGATCATTTTTTTGTGTGCAAACAATTCAATAGACTTTTAGAATGAAATGATCCACACAGAAATCTTTGAGAGTTGACTTCTTTGTTACTGAGACAGCTCATATGGATGAAAATGAAAACATCAAGCGCCTTGAATGGACAGACTTCACTCCACCAAAACTAGACTGTACCAGTTGAAGACCGATCTAGGGAACAGACCCAGAATGCGCACAATCATCAGGTGAACTGACTCCAGGATAGAGAGAGAAATATTTACACAGAGCACTTGTAACCACATCACATTATTAATATACACAAAGGCTTATTAGTGAGCTTTCCTGTGACAATTACCTATGGATAGTTGGTAGCAACGAGAAAAAGAGTGAATGGCTATCATTTAGAAAGTGAGACTTTTGATCAATGGGTAATTTACACACTCCATACTCAGAGCATGCCCCGACTCTCTGAATGAACCTAAAATGTGTCTCAAATCAGCTCCTTGTTGCAAACTAACTGGGAATTCAGTCATTCTGAAGGTGGGTTTCCAATGAACCCACTGACTCTAATCACATGCCATAATGCAGCCGAAAATATAAAGCACACGATGGTGTAACAAATACTTATGATTCTTTTCAATTGGCTTCAGGGCTCACAATATATTCAAGAAAGTGAGAATGACGAATTTATTCAGTTGTGCCACAATTTACTAATGAAGCTAAAGCTGGAAGACAGGGGCGGGGCATGATGTATGACATGCTGGACTAGGTTGTTCATTGGCACCTTTTGAACACTATACAGAATCCAGTTTTATCAAATCATAATTAAAAATAGAATCTTGATTTTTCCCTGATGCACAGGTTCTCAATGCACCTTGTCACTCTTTTGCATTGCGATATCAGAACATGTCACACCCCAAGAATACCCAGATGAAACCAACCTGACAACAACATTCTATCAATATTGCATCCATGTAACATTAATTATAGCAATATAAATCCCACTGGTGTACAAAATCTTTCCCTGAAGCATTTAGAGCTTTTTCCTTATGAGATGCTCTTGGTCCAGGTACAGCCAAACATGTTGGATATTCACCAAGCATCCATATAACAAGTTATTACTGTAAATCTAAATGTGCTATTGTAAACGCAGGTAGTCAGCTTGCAGTTAGCTTAGTGCTGGTACCAGAGTTAGTTGTGCAGTTTCTTTCCATTTAAAGATAGAATCGTCTGAACATTTTTATATTTCTCCCAAACGGCTTGTACTGCTGATTAGATTCTTTGGCCAGCTATCAACAAATGATGAACAGGTGCTTTGGGAAGTGTGGCCCTGTTGTCAGGAACCTGCACTCTTCCAAAGATGTTGATTTTAAGCCCTGACTGTAAGCCCTCTCACCACTTTCCGTCTGATTCTGTGTCATTACAAAACAGTGTTACATGCTGAAGTAATCTAATAACCGAATCATCAAGCAGGCTTCACAAACCAGGGCTCTGTTGAAACGGAGACCAGACAACCATTTTCAGGGTCACCATGGGGTCACTAGGGGTCTCAGCAGCCCTCTCAAAAACAGCTTGTACACTTCGGACAACTGGCTTCAGGCCAGCCCCTTAGTCTACATTATGACATGTCAAAAAACTCACTATTGTTTTGTGAGTAGCAATATACTAAGTAAGCAACTAGGTGTTGATTTGAGACACAACCATAGAATCCCAACAACTGCAGTTTGAGAATTGAGTGGGAAGTGTATACGCTCTAAAACTTCAGACAGATCCCCACTGCCAGATGCATCACGGCATCCTGAGGGAACGCTTTGACTAGCAGCGTCTCGTAAGTTTAATAAACTACTACTTTCTTTAACGAAGGTAAAAACACAAACAAAGCCAATGACACTATGCAAATTAGTGGTCTTATGTGCTAATGCTCTAGGCAATGCCATCAACAGGCCAGTGGCGTAAAGGTGACATATCAAATTTGATCAACATTTGTTATCCAGCATGTGCACTTGGATGTCTTTGTGTAGTGTTGCAGTCAACAGTTACAGGGTGACTGGTGTTAGAATTGGACAGTAAAACCACACCTGTATTACCCATTAAATGGTGCTAAGGCTGCTAACAACATCCAACGCCCCAGCATTTATCTGAATTTATCAAGGAAAAGATGATATAACAACTGTATTATAAATTGGAGTATAATAAATAAAAGCTGAAAAGCTAACTTGAGGTGCAGTAAGCGGCAAAAAATTGGAAAATGGTAAGTTTACCACTTATATAAATTATGCACACCACTAAAAAAAGTGAGTGCATATCATAGTGTTATAGAAACGTTACATGTGAGCAAAGGACACAAATTCCAATATCTCAGCACCAAGATGCAATATTTTGTTAAGAGTTAGAGAGCACAAAAGGGATGTCAAACACCCTCATAAAATGGAAACCAAAAGTAGCTAACAGCACCAAACACTTCCTGATCACTGATCAGGGAATCAGTAGTGTTACTTGGCCCCCACTGGAGAACTAAATCTTTCCTCAAAGCATTTAGAACATTTTCATTATCGGATGCTCTTGGCCCGGTTACAGCCAAACATGCTGGATATCCATCAGGATCTAGCTTCCCAAAAGTAACATAACACACTTTAGGATGGCAGAATGAGTATCACATCACTGTCTGTACCACATAAAGTGATCTCCTGCTTTTCTGCTTCTTTGAGAAACTAGGCCATGTTTTATCTTCAGTCAGAAAACGAACTGTCATCCTATTCTACATATCGCATGCACATATATGCTATCGTACATATACACAGGATCCCAACAGGTGGTAAAGAGGAACTCTATCCTCAAATGTGTGAAAATAGAAGACTTTAGGACAGATGCAGTAAGAATCACATCATCTCCATACATTCATCTCCATTATTCAACACAGTCAATTCGAGGAGACCCCAGAAAAGTCTCTGATAAAGAAGCAGTATTTTCTGTTCAAAACTTCACCTTAAACATTATTCCTCAAAAAAAATGGCACACAAACCAGTGGTCAGTAAATATTTCCTATCAAAACTCATCATTATGTTAGAAAGTGCAGAACAAAATGGAGTTCAGTTAAATAGGATGACTGAAAACACATAAATCACAACCACAATGTAAAATACATCTTTTCAGCACAGTTTCTGTAATTATCAAATAAATATCAAAACATATAAAGCCTAGGTCAGTAACATAAGTAAGTGCTATGATTTGGAATGTCTGAAATGGAATGTTAAGATTTATACTTCTATAGGAAATGTAATACTCACGGTTTACATTGTAACATCTTGAAGGACACAATATCCTACGGCCGCCACAACCTTAACACCAGTTTATTTAAGCAATTGTTATGGGTATGGTATAGCTATGACTAATAAAAGTTATGAGTAAAGAAATACATACAGGTTCCTGTTGGTATTGGGATGCTGTGTACATGTATATAAAAATGTGGCTGGATAAGAAAAGGGGTGAGTTTTTTGGTACAGAGGAATACTGCATTAGAACATCAGGGAACAGCTTCTGAAAACTCAACATCCAGTTCCATGGTAGAAATCCTACTTCTCCAAAACCAGTTTCCATCACAAGCCATGTTGTGACAGTCCATGTCACATGTCATCTTGGTCCATTCCCCAAAGCCACCTTTACCAGGATCATCCAAAAGTTGGTTTACAAGGAAAATCCGAGCTTTTTTCCAGTGGAAATGGTAGCTCCACAACGACCGCCATGTCATTTGGAGTGAAAAGGAACTGAAGCCTTTTGAGGTGCAGTTTTGTGATTCGTTTGAAAATGCCTCACTTGATTTGACTGTAAACAGATGATTCCTGAAATGTGCTCTCTTGTTCTGGGCCAGTATAGCATCTTGTGCTTTTTCTCTGCATATGATGTGCATCTATGACTATTTTCCTTGTACCAACAATAAAAAAACTCCAGCTGTGTAATGTCTGTAATAAAAGCCCCAACACATCTAACTCAGTCCCATCTTCACATTTGAGCATATTTAAAGGATGTGTCAATGCTTTCTGATAAAGTTCAATTTGAAATGACTCTTTTATTTTTTGTTGAAAATGTGACAAGTTTAACAAGTTTGCTGGTAGGAGCAAACCTTCGATAACTATTTAAACACATTATGCGTGTGTTTAATTTGTAGAGACTTGATCTTTGTATTTTCTGCCATTTTACTTCTTGGGATGGAACACCATGAGTGGACGTTCCTCAATGCGCTGCCATGGACTTTTTTTGTTCTCATCTTTGTCATCCAGGTCGTTTTCGTCTTCTGGGCTGGTAACAGAGTCACGCTGGGTCTCACTGTTGCTGCTACGCGAGCTGTTTCCCCGGCTGCGACCCCTTCTAGGCACCGTTGACCCTCGTGGTTCTTCAGGACCATCATCCAGAAGGGGAGTCAATGGATTTTCCAGCGGTGATCCCGCCCCCATGCGCCCGACACCACCGCTGAGATCCAGAGGGTCATGGTAAGGCAGTTTTGAATAGTGCTTCCCGCCACTAGCACTGTTCCCTCCATGCCCTTTACGTCCATTCCCGTGCCGCTCCTCTTTACTTTTTCGTCCGGAGGCATGTTTGCGCTCATGTGGGGTGTCCTGAAGGCTTGTATCAGGGTTGCAATCCTTACTGCTGCCAGCTGGGGCACTGAGGGTGCTCTGAGCACTGTGGTTGCTGCTGTTTGCCCCACTATGGGCAAGCTCTGAGCCCACATCGATGTAGGAGTGGCGAACATGAGCGTTGGCACGTCCGTCGAGGGATATGAACCAGGCACGAGGGTGCTGCTTCACACCCAGCTCTCGAAGCTTCTTCTCTGTAAGTGCTTGGAGCTCTCCGTTCATCTGTGCCATGGTGGAGTCATTGAAGAGCACTGGGATGTGGACAGGTGCCGATGGTCCTCCAGATGCCCACATGTTGTCGTCCGAGCTAGCTGGTGACCCGACCCCGGGTTGGGCCTGCATCTGACCTGATCCCTGGCCCTGGTGACCTTGGTTCTGGATCCCACTGCTGACACCATTACTTGCCCCTCCTTGGGCCTCTCTCTCAGCTTGGTTCTGGCCATCCTTTGCACCTTCCGAGGCATTGAACTCAGATGACAGGCGCATGTAGTGTGCTGGGATAACCAAGGTAGGAACCATGCTACGGTACATGTTCTCTGTCATTTGATCCAACGAACTGCAGAATATTATCTGGCCAGGCTGTGTGTTCAGTGATGTTGGGCGGGCAAGGAGGTCTGCGCCTTGGGAAACCTGTGAGTATTCAGGGGGCTTGTCCGAGATGGGTGGAGACGGTGGATCTGCCGTGTACCCGCGGTTGTCATTGACAACGTGTCTGCGACGGTAGTCATGATCCTTGTCATCTGAGCTGTAGTTGCGGCCATAGTCATCATGGAGGGTGTTGTTGTCGAGGTTGCTTGTGTCTGTGGAGCGATGCACCTTCATCTGGAAGCTTTCACCGCCCCCGCGGGCCCCCTTCGACTGCTTACTCTTGGACGAATGCCGGAGTTTATGTGCCGGGACGTGTTTGGAGAATTCTTCCCTCGCACTCTTGTATTCACGGGATGGAGAGCTGTCAGGTTTGCTGGCATCCAGATCGCCATTTGTAGCAGCGGACTCAACATGGCTTCCACAAATAAGATTGAGACGAGAAGTCGAGGTGCCCTGGTCTCGTTTGGAACCACTCAGAGTAGATGAGGCCTGGACTTGTTTCTGCTGCCGCCGAGGCTTCAAGCACCTCCGCCTGACACCGATTGTGTGACATACAGCAGGAAAGCGAGAGAGAAAGTGGGCCATGAGCTACTACTTCTTAAAACCTTTGTATATGTCTTGTCTAAGAAATGCTTTCTAGATAAGAGGTATATTTTTATAAACAGGCCTTCATTCAAAGTATAGCAAAGCTATAAGTACAAACTATACACAGACCTGCAATAGTAGAGGAGGACGCAGAGTAATACCAGTACAAGGAGAGCCAGAGATCCCAGTATGGAGAGCAGGAAGAGGGTATGGTAGGCTGTGATGTCCCTCAGGCCAGGATGAGACAAGCCGGACCCTAAAGTGCAATACCAATTTGGTCAGACATGCTGCTATTGCTGGGGAAGCCCTGTGGTACACAAGGTGAGAACCACACCTGCCGTACTGTTGTTCTAGGAATGGAATAAGGCATTACATATCATTATATGATTAATGCCAAATACACCTATTTCATGTAATTAAATTAAATACATAGTATATATCTACTAGATGACATCACTTAGCAAGTAAAGTAAGGTATTAATATATCACCTACAGCTGCAGTGTTTTTAATGCATCAGCACAAATACTAAAACTAGGGTCCAACACAGGTTGGAGGTGGACTATGACAGGGCCCAAAATGTTCAAGAAAACATGACGTCAGGCAGATATTTCAAGATCTGTTTCAAGCTTAATGTCTATGCAACTATGTGTGTGTGAGGATCCACACTACCTGATGACGAGGGGAAAGCCGCTATCCAATAGCCAAGCCGTGAGGCCAAGAAATCCAGTGTAAGATGAGATCCATCTCTCTTAATGTATCCAGTTCCGTTCCTCATCCACAGGCCTGCAAAGTACGAAAGCATCCTGAATGATGGACATTGTGAAAAATCAGAAAAACCCTGATGTTCATTGCTACGGGAACAATTTTCACTTGTCAAGGTGTGGTGATGGGGTGGGGGTGGGTGGTGATGACATAATAATTCCGTCATCATAAGGGTGGAGATAATTGGGATGGGTTAGTTTTATTTACATTTCAATTTTTCCTGTGTGTTAAACTAGCAACTTGGCACTATAATAAGCAAAAAAGGGGATAGTTATTTATTTTCATTTAGAAATAAACAAAATATAGAATGATTTGTCTGGGGGTGTTTAAACTTTAGCACAGCTGTTCATATGTGTATTTGTTTGCTATATGCATGAATTTTTTTTTGTTGATTGACTGCAAAAATGATGTGAGGTGTTTTAATATTGATTCTGTGTAGTTGAGTATGGACACAGAGAGAGAGTCTAGCTCAGAAGGGCATACATTTCTGCCACACACTGTGCAACATTGTTTGGTTGCTTGGTTGAGGATCGGAAATCGGGCAGTAAAAGACAAAAAGCATAAGTGGGTAAATGGACTGGCCAAGGAGGTTCGTCATTATAAGCATTTATATTTAATTAGAATATTTAATTAGAATGTCCTTTGCTCACATGTAACATTTCTATAACATATTTTCAGTACATTTTACATATATAAAAGCAGAACTCCCCCCTAGTACACACAACAATGTCTGCACAGGTTCACACATACAAAAAACCTAGAGCTGTGTGCAAGGTTTCCGTGTTGGAACATCAGTGAGTTTGTACCTGTCTTAGTGTCATACAACCACACAGGAACGCTGGTGGGCGACCGGACGCGTGAATCAGAGGGCAGAGGGACAGACACATGAATGGGTTCGGTGACTTGAACCGCACGCCCCTCATGGTCAAAGAGCTGAGCACTGACTGCTGCTACTGCTGTCAGGTCAGTCCAGCTGTTCTCTCCTCCTACACACACACACACATTCAGACACAGAGTTTCTGTAAAGATTAAGCATTTTTTAAAACCCGTATGTGGTTCTAATGGTCTCTTATAGTGTGTATGACCTGTGTTGTTGGGCTCCAGGGCCAGGAGGTAGGGGAAGGAATTGATTTCACTTAAAACTCTGGCAGTCGTCAAAACTGCAGTCATCTCAGAGAATGAGGTGTTCAGCTGCAAGCTCCGCCTTGGAATGTGCAGCCATGGCTGGCTCCGCCCACCTGGAGTTCAGTGGAATAACAAAAATGTTATCAGAAATAGTTTCTTTTGACCAGCATCAGACACATCCTCACAGAGCAGAACTGTAGTGTTTGACTGAACAGCTCAACAGCCTCAGTCTCTTAAAGGAATAGATTGGCAGGATAGTTTGAGCAGGCTGAGAGATGTTCTAATGTATTTTACCAAAACAGTTTGTATGACTTTTGGCTGTTGACATTGAGGCCATATCTAATGTTTAATTCTTGAGATGTCAGTGTTTTTAGGATTTTAGGTTACTTGTAAGTGGATCAGTGAGTCAGTAAGTGGATCGGTGAACAACAAACACAAACATTTACACACATTTCATCTTTGGTAGAATTTTTCTTTGAGCATGTACGGCAAAAAACAACAGGAACAATACTGTTTTTGTTGCTATGGAAACAGTGGAGGGAAATGGTAGTGTCCGGAAGATGCACAGTGAATATAAGAGAGAGAGAGAGAGAGAGAGAGCAATCAAGACTGTATTGCCTATTAAAAAAAACACTCAAATTGCTCATTGTATTAGAAGTACAGCACTTAGTTGTGCTTCCACTCATTGTTGACTATTAGGTCACAACTACATTAAAGCTGCCCTATGTAGATATACAATTACAGACTGCACTGAAAGAACATATCATAAGCTTTTCTAATGTGTGTATCAGACACAGTGGGGTTGCTGGAATTTTTCTACACACCAGCTTCAAAAATATGCAGCCATGTATTCAGACCACTGGCCACTGGTCAAGGACCAGAAAATTAATAAAATAAATTGTGCATGCACATATATGCTGTAGTGTCCAGCTGTACAAAGGCGAGTTCAGCATTTCTAATGAAGTGACCACTGAGTATGTAAGGCCTAACACTGGAAAATATTTGTATAAAGCTTATCCTCAGCATACCCTCTATATTCTGCTGCTTCTTTAACCTGCACTTCAGGCATCGTTAGGATATTCACAGAAGAGTCATATTCACCACGTCGTATGTGAATTTTGCATAGTCTACAATGCAAAATTCACATTTTCTCCTTTGTGTCTTTGTCTATGTGTACATAAATAATTACAAAGATGTACATGTAGAAGAGACTCTTTCTTAATTGCAATGTAAATGCAATGGTTTCTCACAAAGAAGGGATCTGGGAATGATCTTGGAATAACAAAAATTTAGTACAACTGTATGATTTATTAGTAATATTAACCATCAATATCAGCGTCAGTATTTCTTACCCGGAGAGCCATGGAACACCTGGATGACGTCATCATACAAGATGAGTGTTCCTGGGCGCTGGGCCAACAGGTACAGACTGACAGACGCGTATACTGAGAGACAGACAGACAGAGAGACATGCAAGAAGCAAGGTCAAACATCCAAGAGGAATAAAGGTAGATAGATGTTGGTGTATTCTGTCTTCAGAAACATGATTAAATAGATATTGCATTACAGCACTTGGGGTGTTGACACCAGGAATTTAAAAATAACAAACTCAAACAAACTTCACACACCATCCACATATTTGCAGGACCTTGCAATCTGGATCAATGCATTATTCCTGAATTTTATGAATACGTCATATATGGTCTTCACCTTTATCAAAAGCATGTAAGAGTATCAGGTATTATCAGTACTGATCAGCAGTATTAATATTGATATCGGTGGAAGAAATTCATAACAATATCTATCTCTACATATTTCATTAATAAATGTAATAACTAGGGCTGTAATGGTAGATGTATTCGTACCGAACCGTCATGATACACTGGTCACGGTTCGGTACATGATGGTTCGGTACATGATGTCTTTCGGGGGAAATACGCGGTACGACGGAGAAGACGTGATTGAAGTAATACGGAATCACAGAGGGACCAAAAAGCGCAAGTAAATCATAAACCTGGCTCGTAGTGTGGTGCAATAGTGCCACCTACTGGCGTAACACTTCTGCTGCCTTACACATACTTGAAAGTATAAGCAAGAGTGTGTGTTTACTGGTTAATACACTGCTGTTTATTTAAAATAAACGATAACAAACCAAGCCTCATTCTTTAAAATTTTTTGTTGCTTAACTTTGCTGTATCGTGAACCGTACGGAACCATGATGTCAGAACTATAGTGTGAACCGAACCGTGACCTCTCTGTACCGTTACACCCCTAGTAATAATGGATAGTGTTCTTGGTGTAGTTTTAGGTTACATTTAAACATGTGTCCAAAAAAATTGCAATTCCATTTCCCCCCTAAATTGTTCTGCCCTGCAGGAAGCCAAGCCAATGAAGAGTGACCTCATTAGACAAACCCTATAGAGTGATCTGTCAGTGTTCAGCTTTTGTAATAAATATTGTAAACGCTGATGTCACTGGCACTGCAGTTTGCACTACTACTTTCAAGTAGTTTTTTTCTAGGTTTATATCACTGAAACCCATCTATGCTGCAACAGCAGGGGGCTCGCAGCCTTATAGAGAAAAGGGAAACAGAGCGCATCAAGCATGTTGTCCAGATTGGAATTTGATCCATGTGATTCTACGCTTCCGGCCAGTCGCCCCACATTCCACACTGACACAAATTATGCACAATATCATGCACAATAACCTCGATTCTTGTTTACTGTTGCAAAGAAAATCAGATGCTGGGCTATCTGCCACCATCATACATGATACATGACAATCACAATCCCTATGTTTTACGTAAGTGTTCTTCTGTCGTTGTGTGTGCACAGACCATTAATCTACACAGATAACAGACAGAAGAGGGTCATTTTTTAATGATGGAACAAGACTCATTGACAGAACAGACTAGGAAGAGACTAGAAGAGACTTAGCCATTGCTTTTTGATTTCTGTCAGAAAATCATGCTGAGAGCACTTTGTAACACATCGTCAAGTGATTTCAGTGGTTTCAGTATCTAGAGCTGAATATTGTGCTGGGGGAAAATATTACCCTTAGAACATATTAAGAAAATCTTATTTCAACAAATGATTTCAACAGTCTGAAACTGCTTCCTCTTTGCTGATCTTTTGCTCGGTGCGCCACCTCTGGGCTGCTCTCCGGACCCCCCTCCCACTGAGATTTCCTGGTTCAAAGATCTTGTGCTTTTTGTCTTAAAAATGAAATCAATTTGGCCATCTTTATCCTTTATGGGCATTTGCATGTGACCACTGTACCGATTATTATTACGTTTTTTCAATTATGCTAACTTTGGTAATACAGGACATAGGAACACTGAACAGCCTACCACATGACAACAATGACAAACCATTTGTGTTCGAAGGATTAAAGGCCAATGCTTGTAACAAATAACGGAAGGTTTTACATTGTTAACTTGCATTATTCATTCTGCTCACATAAAAAAATCACATCAAGGGTTTACATAATCTACCTCAGTCTTGCTTATACAATTTCTCACATAGTGTGACACACAGTTATCTATATAATGGACAGTCCGTACTTTTCTCCATACTGTTTGCACAAGGAGCCGAACTGGTGGTTTCCACCACTTGGCCTTGCAACTTCAAATTCCAAACATGCTCAACAGCATTTACAGTAAATATGTTTTAAGGTGAACTGCTGTTCAAAGGGTGCTACAGGTTCGGTGCAAAAGTAAACTTCCCACCAAAAGTAAATATTAATTAAGTATTCCCAACTCTGCCTTGTTGATTCAATTCTAATCTTAAAAAGCATCTAAATTCAGTGCAATGTAACTTTTTTCCACTTGGCACACAAATCAAGCCTAGCCTCTCCACTAAAATCATTTCTGTAAATAATACGTGCAAAGATTCAGGCCTTGCACTTGACCTAATACGCCCTAACCACCTAATGCTCTACTAACCAGCAATAATCCTAATTTAATCCACGTTTAATCCAAAATTAATCCAGCCAAGCAGGGCAGATTACAGCAGCTCCATGTGTCTGGAGTTCACAGCCACTAGGGAAATAAGAGCTTACGCTGGGACTGACTGATCAACAGATCATCCAAGATGAGTCTTAGCGAGTCTGTATTTAACGTTTTGCAGAAAACAAGCAGGTTTGAAACCATGTGATTCAGGTAATTATATACAGGTCAAAGTATCCCTGAGAAGGGACACTCTAACTAGGTAAGAGTGCTGTTGTTTCTTGTTTTTTCTTGAGTTGGATATTAATAATAAAAGGACCATTTCACCACCCTTTGTTGTGTCTAAAATAGGGAGACAAACACAGTGTGATTTTTAGCATTCGCATAAAATGTTAAAATGTGTAAAATAGACAAGGGGTTGCAGTCTAATCAACTTATACTTTTATTAGTTAGTCACATGGGCAGCAGTCGACCAGTCAAGGACAGTGTTCATCATGTTGTTGAAAGTACAGTAGCAGGTGTACAGGTAGGCGAAGCTGCCTAGCACAAGACCCAGTGTACTTTTTACTGTTCTGCCACATTTCTACTGTGTAATCGGACACGGTTAAAATAGACTTTCTGCATCCAGACTGTGCCATTTCTGAGAACCACCTGCTTTAACAACTGTTTATCTGTTTAATTAAATGCAAACTGAACTTTAACTGGAACCACGTCAGATGAGAGAAACAGTCCAGGTGGGTCTGACGAAAAACAAAGGAGGAATATGCAGAAGTTTCTTATCCAATGGCCCTGGGAAACTTTAGAGGGTGCATGGCATTATGAAGTCTTTGAAACACCAGGACATTTTAAATAAAAATCTGGTGGCCTCACTGGGTGATGATCTAAGAAATGGTTAATCAGACACAACTTTCTTTCATTGGTGTCTTCTAGAACCTGAATCCCACAGAAAACCTGTGGGGTTGAGCTGAAGAGAAGAGTGAAAAAAGAGGACCCAGGTTTCTGGACGATGTAGATAGACTGTGTAATTAGGAA
>JBBPDE010000006.1:20409622-20431053 GCA_037974605.1 Nannopetersius ansorgii
CTGCACAGGGAAGGAGAACGTCATACAGCATCCATCCTGCTATTCAATTCCAGTCTGCCATGTGCTCTCTTACACATGTTCAGTACCTTGGTCTGTCTGTTCTTGCTTCCACAGGAGTCTCCCTCTTTCATCCACATTGCAGTGAAAGTGTTGTTCTGTATTTCCCACTCCTGCCAGATTCTAAACAGTAACACAGTAATTAGGGCTGCTATGGTGGTTAGTTTTGAAATGTTTTTAGCAGTATGTTTTGCTCCATGTCATTGTCAATTAGCACCTTTTGGCTTGGACTTCTACAGTCACACAACCACCCCTGGGTGCATGAAGGCTAGCTCATGCTTCCTCCAAGTCACGTGAAGGGCCACTGCCGCATTCAACACTCTAATAAAGAAACACTAATGGCCGATTCTGTTACGTCAACTAAAAGATGCTCAGGCTGGCTAACACCACACTGAGACTTCCAGCCACAGACTGAGCACAATTATCTGTGCTCTCTCTGGGTGATGCAAACCAGCTGATGTAACAGAACTGGCACTTTTTGTTCTCTTCAAAGCATGCAATCCAATGATGCAATGGCTGGCTTTTTGTGAATCTGAAGAAGCACGTGCAAGTTTTCATTCTCCTAGAGTTGATTGGGTTTTGTGACTGGGTTTGTCCTAGTCTGTAGGTAGAATTACACTCGCTTAAACCGAGAAAACTGGGAGAAATAATTGGCTCAGTTTTACTCAGTTCTGGACTAAATCTAATTATATTTAGATGACCATAAACTTACAAAGAATATACAGGAAGTTCATGCAACAAGATTTTTAGTCGAAATAATTTTGGATCTTTTCAGTTGGGGAACATAAAAAAACTGTATTCCGAAACTCTACGATTGTATGCTATAGCCCTGGCTGAATTGTTTGGAAAGGCTGTTTGTATGGGTGGGTGTGTGTACCCCAAAATTCCACTGTAGGCATTCCATCTGAAGCTCTGTTCATGTTGCGTCACATTATGGAACGGACAGAACTCATACTTATACCTAAGACATGAGAAAGACCAAATGTCAGTCTAGTCTTACACACAAGAACGGAAGCTCCATCACACACAAATAAGAATAAACCACAGCTCATCAAAGATACACCAAAATATGATGACATGGTAATAACATGCTTTAAAACACTACTGACGTGGACTCGATGTAGCTGAAGCACTTCCCAGCGAGCCTGAACAGATGAGGAGGGCCAGACACAGGAGATGGTTTGACTCTAGCCTGAAGCCGGCTGCCCTGCACCAGCAAGTGACTATTCAACCTGGACAGTGAAAGTGATTGAGTGACAACAGCCCAATATAGGACTGAACGCCTCAGTATGCAAGGCCGACAAGGTTTTTGTAGCCCAAGACACACGTAAAATAGTTATAAATAGTTAGGAACTATTTCAAATTACTCTGAATTTCTTTGTTCTCAAATACTGATTCAGAAATTAGAAAAATGGCTGGGATTCTCACCCAAATGTGTTTGGCTCCTCTACTATCTTCATCTTCCCTCCTAGCACAAGCGACACTGAAACGAGAGTGGGACATATCCGCACATCAGTCCAGTTTATGAGTTTTTATAAAGCAGTGAGACAAAACCACAACAACCTGGCTCACAATCTCCATTCCAGTTCATCCCAAAGGTGTTGGATGGGGTTGAGGTCGGGGCTCTGTGCGGCCTCGCCATCAAACTCATCCAACCATATCTTTGCGGACCTTTTTTTGTCCCTAGCTTTGAACAGAAAGGGCCTTCCCCAAACTCTCCACAAAGTTGGGAGCATTGCCGTTGTCCAAAATGTATTGGTATGCTGAAGCACCACGATTGCCATTCACTGGAAGGAATGGGCCTAGTCCAAACCCTAAAAGAGCGATTTGTCACAATACTTTTGTACATATAGTGTATGTTTAAGTGCACAATTCCCCCCAAACTAAATAAAGAAACACAACAAGAAACAAACAAACACAAACAACGTTCAACACAGACAGTGTTGAGTGTCACGAACAGAAAACAGCGGTGAGGTAGCATCTCTGTGGAGGTCTTACCCAATACTGTCAGCCATGGCAGGTGTCTAATAACGAATGTACAAAGCATGACCGTAAAATACAAATTTGTCACAGAATTATGGAGGAATGTTACGTTTCAGTGTGTCTGTCAATCGCCATGATGCCCGAGTTTGTCACATGACAGTGCTTGAACCAATCACGTGTCAGACTCTTTCCCCTAGACCCCGCCCCCAAAACGCCACTGAATTTCTACTTAATCACATCGTTATCATAATATACATTCATATATATTTAAAGGTCCGCCCAATACTTTTGTTCGTCACGTTAATTTTATCCATGTTGTGTATTTGGAGGATTTAGTTTTCCCACGGTGACTATCTCTCTGCCTGTAGAAGGCAGCAGCACTCCGCGTAGCGTTTAGAGCAAGAAAACCAGAGAAGACGCGGCAGAAGAAGAAGCTGCTGCCTGGGCAGCGGCATGGAGGTCTCTGTGCTCTGGTTGCTGTGTTATTAGGGGTTCATTAGTGGAAACCCTTTAACCAGACTACTTGTTGTTTATATTTCGACCATAAACCGTGGCCATGGGAAGAAAAAAGCCGGGTCATTGCGACCGGTCAGTCCACAAGGGCAAAGACAGGAGACACAGGATGAAGGGGAAGTCTTTGGAGACCTTTACTGAAGAGATGCACGAGGTTCTACAAGGTGTGTATTGTGATAAGTGACGTGATGTTCTTTGTACACTATATGAACAAAAGTATTGGGACACATCTCGCTAAGTACTTGTACACCGTTGTACACAAGGTTCTGTAAGGTGTGTGACAAGAACCATGATGTTCTCTAAAGAGGTTCGACAAATGAGTTCGCTGTGTGGCTTTAGTTCTTTATACACTGTATGAACATATGTACTGGGATACATCGCACTTATGTACTTTGTTAATGACACCGTAAACCGTTGTTAATGACAGTAAAGTGAACCTTAAACCTCAATACCTTGACTGTATTGTTCACACCCGTTTTGTCACCAACAGAGCAAACCGAAACTCTTGGAAAACTAAAATTAAATACATTTTTAAAAAGTAAAACTACACTGCCAAAAATTCACCTGTGAAGAAGCAAAAATAAAGTGAGGCCAGCTGAGTTCTAATGCAGCATTTGCAGTACATGAGACTGTCACTAGTTACCACTCTCCTCTGAACACAAGGCAACGATTGTAATGCCAAAGTAGTCAGGAAGATGTTTTTAATGTGGTAGCACCTCAAATATTGGATTAAAGAATGTTGTTTACATTATTTATTAAATTATTTGTTGTTTATTTGTTTAAGTCTTGTGTTTTCAAATAATTTATATAGCCTAATATACCTTTTTGGCATGACATAACCCTTGTTGTTGATATGGCATTAAAATTAAACTACTTAAACTACTACTGCCCATCTCTGCAGAGAGCTGAGAACTTGAGTGACATGAGTATTTGGGTTGCCATAATAGTCAGGATTTGCAGTTTTCATAAACGGCATTCATCACAAGAACTGTGTGCTTTGTGTGTTTGTTTTTCAGCAAGTGAAGATGCAGCATCAGAGGCTGCGGGGCATGTAAAGCTGCCATGCCCCCTGGCAATGTGGGAGTTGGGTCACTGTGACCCTAAACGCTGCACAGGACGAAAACTGGCGAGAAAGGGCTTTGTGCGTTGTCTTCGACTCAACCAGCGCTTCAACGGCCTTATCCTCAGCCCTATGGGCACCAGATATGTCACACCAGCGGACAGGTAAGTCTCATTTACAGCTCCACGTGCACAATCACATTCAGAGTCCAGTTTGCTGGGTCAAGGTCAAATCAAATATTTGCATCACTAGCTTTGTCGTGATGATAAAGTTTTTGCTTACCATTTTTTGGTCTATAAAGAACTCATTAACAGTTTGGCTTTATTTGTTCAATGTTCAGATGTTAAAGTGGCCAAAATAGCTGAGTCTTAGGTATTGTTTTGTCTTTCCCAACGGACCACGGAAACAGCTTGAGCTCACATAAACCAACATTACTTACTTCTGCCTTCTAAAGATGTTAGAAAACCATGTTTTTCCCATGTGATTATGATAAGTCTCAGTAAATGTCTGCTAAACATATGCTTTTGGCTAAAATACCTGCAATCAAATAATTGTGATAAGCCAGTATTCAGCACTGGTAAACCAACAGATTTTAGGCAGATAAGTATTCTGCCATGTTTTTAGGACATGTCTGACTTTATCCATTGTGATTCGGGCCCAGAAAGCACTGCTTAACTCGGACTGCTGATTGCTATCTCGCTGAGCAAATTTAATCCAAACTGGACAGAGATGGCATGGCAGGAGCAGTCTGACTCAAATAAAGCACATCTCAAGAAGCATAAATGTGTACTTATTGTTTCTCATTTACTTTCCATTCTAATTTTTGAGCATGCCATCTATTTTCAGTCATTATAAGTTACATCAGCTGTGTGCCTCTGTCTGTGCCCTTCTCTATGTGAACCTATAGTAGCAACACTGTAGCAACATAGGATTCAGACAGCTCTGCTAACCTGGCCTTGTTGTCTTTGCTAAAGAGTATCTTTAATGACCAAATAAAGATTAGCCTGATTGTTGCTTTTTTCCTTTACATTAAATAAACAGCTTCACACCCAGTTAAAAGCCTTTCATGGTTCAGATTTAAACAGGAATTTGCCAGACTAGGGTGATGGGACTAGCATTAACCTGATTTTTTTTTTTACCTCTAGTATTTTTTGTTCCACTTATATTTAAATAACAATGACATTAGTTAATCACAACCTAAGCTCTGTGCAGTGTTCCAGACATGACCCCAGATGGCGACTAAAATGGTTGCCAATGTTGCTAGATAATTTATTTTGCGATTTGTTTTTTTTTCAGTCACCGAAGGCGATCGTCTCTCACAACCAAAAGAAATTAAAATAACTAAATGTACAAGAGAAGTGACCTCTTCACCACTGTCACGTGATTATAGTGAGGCTAAATCCAGAGTTAGTGATGAGAATTTTGGTGAGTCAGATCATTTGGATTAGATCACAAATAAGATCCGGCTCTGTACATCGATCAGCCTCAACACTAAAACCACTGATGGGTAAAGTGAATAACATTGATTCTCAATACAATGGTGGGAGGCTTCGAGGGACTTTAACAAAACGAATCATGATAAATATGTGTTTGGGGCACTTATGTGGGCACCAAGCATCAGGAAGATGGCAAGCCAGCAAACGCAGTGTGATGCTCTGGGCAGTGTTCTGCTATAAAACCCTGGGATTTATGTGGATGTTCCTTTATCTTATTCCACCTACCTAAACATTGTATGCCCTGTCATGGCAACGGTAGTCCCTAACAGCAGTTACCTCTTTTAGTAGGATAGTGCATCCTGCCACACCGCAATATTTTGAAAAAATATGTCAAATAGATTAAGATGTTGACATGGCCTCAAAATTCCCCAGAACTCAATCTCCTCGAGCATCTGTGGGTTGTGCTGGACAACGTGCAGGGAATAATCTGCGGTTAACATCTGGGTACCATCACAGTGATGATCTGCCTGCAAAACCTTTTTCCTCTGATTGGTCATGTCTGCTACTTTCAGCTGAGCATTTTTCAGCTCTGCACTCTGCAAAAAAACAAGCACGTTTAAAGGTGAGGGTTGAAGAGCTCCCTTTAAAAACCATTTAAAAATGCTTTGTCTGCAAAAGGTTCGTACGTTATAAAGTCCTCACACATTCCCTTGTTGAGTTATCTGAAACAAACCTGCTTGTGTTGTTTCTGAAAGTGTACAGTGATGAAAGCTTAAGTAAAATGTAGGTGCGGATGAACTTTGATTGTCAGGGAGATCGTCGCTCAGAGTGGGGTTGCAGTGATAGACTGTTCATGGGCGAGACTCGAAGACACGCCTTTCAGTAAGATGATCGGCTCCCACCCACGACTTCTGCCGTACCTGGTGGCAGCCAATCCTGTGAACTATGGCAAACCCTGTAAGCTGAGCTGTGTGGAGGCCTATGCGGCCACATTCTGCATCGTAGGTAAGCAGCTGTGTATTTTCTGGTGACACACTGGTTGTTTCATTACAAAGAGAGTATATTAAATCCCATGTGGCACACTCAATAAAAGTCTTTATTTAAATAAATAAAATTATTTGTTAAAATATGCTCATTCTTTTTTCTTCTCAGATGCCAAAATGTATGAAGTGATGTATTATGAACTGGTAAAATGTTCTGATGGAATGTTTTCCGCCCCTACAGTACACAAGGGCAAAGAAAAAACGTCTGTTTTTAAGAATGCTAACATTTTGTCTGTTTAGGCCCAATATGTCCTTTAATTACACTATCATTATTAAGGCAAAACCTTCTCTTCATACCACTTTCATTAACATTTGTCTTCTGCAACTCACATCCTGAGTACGAGCAAATAACTGATATTTGCTGATGAACTGATTTCAAAGATTTCAAATAAACTTTCAATAAGTGTCCTCAGTGTTTACTGTGGTCAGTGTGTGTGTGTGTTTGCATGTGTTTGACAGGTTTTCAGGAACTGGCAGTTCTCCTGTTGAGGAAGTTCAAGTGGGGGAAAGGGTTTCTTGAGCTGAATAAGACACTTCTAGAGCGCTATGCTGCCAGCAAATCTGAAGAGGAGCTGCTCGCAGTGGAGAAAGAGTATCTCACTGCTGCTCCACCAAAAGAAGAGATTGGTATGAGCTTTAATCAGCACTTCCAGAAACGTTCATCGCTGATTCACACAAATGTAACCAAAAATAACCTGCGCAAGATTTGGGATTTTGTCCCCTCAGTATATTAAATCTGCATTGCACGTTAGAGTGCATCAGCATTTGTGCCATCAGGAAATCACAAGTTACATCCCTGTCTGGGAAGACAGGATGGCCCTCCCTCTCCCCCTTCACTCAGCGTGATGATGATCAGCTGGAGCGTCTGTGTGCTGACGTAAGAGAATTGGCCGTTCCCATTCTCCTCCAAGCATGTTGAGCTGGAAGCAGTCACACAGTCTTATGGTGATGGATGTTACACCAAAATAAGCACGAGAGCACTTTATTTAACTATTTTTAAACCCCACTGACACGAATATCGATCACAGGGGAAGGTCTTTTGCAAAATCCACTATTTTAGCAACAGTCAGTAAAAAGGCTGCGGAATCATGTGGAAACTCAAAGAAGGGTATGTAGGGTATGAACATGGTTGCATGATTGATGGTCGATTTTGTTTGTGTGTTTAATTCAGATCCTTTTGATGTTGACTCTGGAAGAGAGTATATGAACCTCAACAGACCACTGGGGTAAGAAATGCTGTCTTCTCTACATTGTGTAACATGAGTTTTACATCAGCAGCATGTAAACAGCTGTCTGATCATCACACTCACTCTTAATTTAGGCTAGTATTGCTCGAATACCTAACTATACCTAATGTCTGCTGTATGTGTGCAGATTGGAAGAGGACAACAATGAAAGTGGAGAGGATGATACATCAGAGGAGGAAGATGATGAAGAGAGAACAGAGAAGAACGCTGAAGATGAGAGTAGTGAAGATGAAGAAAACTGAGGCATTCTAGTACATGAAAACAGAGCAGTCGATTGACTGAACCATGGATCCTGAAGAACAGAGACCTTTTGTCTGAGACTTCTCCACTCCTCTCACCAACACTGCTGATTTGACTAGTAGCTCATAAAAAGGGTGATTGTATTTACAATGTGTACCACATGTAATATGACCTGTACTATAATATATTATGAATAAACACAATTGTATGTTGAAATAAAACTGGTAAAAGATGTGCTCACAATTTGTTTGTGCAGAAAACACAAGCCTGTATACCTGTTTTCCTCTCCACAGCAGTAAATTATAGTGTAATAACCGAGCCCCCCTGTAGAGGCAGCTGCACTGCCAAAAATCCCCATTCAGTGACTGTAGTTACTTTTCACACCTGGTAAATAGATACTATAATGAGTATAGAGTATGTGATATTTTCATTTTTGAAATGAGTGTGTAGGCCCCCCAGGAGCCATCTTTGAGCACACAGACTGGGACATATTCAGGAATGCTGCCATCTACAGCGACTCTACGATCCTGGAGGAGTGCACAGTCTTGGTGACTGGCTACATCCAGCAAGGTTATTGATGATGTTACTTTCTCCAAGACCATCCCCACGCACCCTGGCCAGAAGCTGGGGATGACCGTGGTTGCCCTGGGAACAGTAACCTGTACCAGGTTTTCAGAGCAGCAAAGTGCATACATGCTCAGAAGATCCGACACCACTCTCAGGACACGTGGGTGCATGGTGTATGTGGCAGGACATCCAGACAGTCACCAGCTATATGGCATCTCCACCTAACTGTGGCAGTGATGCCTTCCTTCCAGGTGGCAGCCCTGACAACCAGGTGCTCTGTCTGACCATGGCTGATATGAGGAAAACTCATGGAAGGCTTCTGTTTCAGACAATATTCCTGGTCAAGTTCTCAAAGCAGACCAGCTGGCAGGAAATATCTCTCCAAGCACCTCTGTCATTGCTTTCACTCTCAATCCAACATGGTGGTCATCATCCCATGGCAGCAGAAATTGCAAATGTCCTGCTTCAGTAATAATTGTCGTGTCACAATCACACCCATGATCATGAAGTGCTTCGAAAGGCTTGTCATGATGCACATAAAATCACAACTACCTCTCTTCATGGACATTCTGCTGTTAAATCTAAGAATAAGAACAATCTCATTTTAGGTTACGATCCTATATGAAATTGAACAGACTACCTGTTGGTATAAAAGGCCAAAGTACAAATATTAAAGTATCTGAGTGAAAAATATGCTTCAGTTACAGTTATCTTGCCATGTCTGTAGTAAGTTTAAGACAAAGCTCAGTCAAATAACGTCTGTAACAGGTTTAAAGATCAACCCAGTTAAGCCATGTACTGTATATAGCAGGTTTGATTTAAAACTCAAACAGCGACATCTAGTGGCAACCATTGTGACTTCTAAATGACAGCAAGTTGTTCAGGTCGAACTGAAACTGTATTTGCTGCTCCCTTTAATGACTCGTCTAAGTTTAAACTCGAAACCCCATCTGTGTTAAACTCTAAACTCCATCTCAGGTGCACTGCAACTACCCACATGTGTAAAAATCACAAAGAAACGCAAAATCAAGCTTCTCAAAATCAAAGCGATTGAAAGTTTGGAGTCGAAATGACATTAAAACTGAATGGAATTGATCTCATGAACAGCTAATCGTGCTCTACATAAACATTCATCACCCTGGACATGCTACTCATCTTCAAGGTCATTTTTATTACTAACAACTTTGATGTTTTGAAAGCTGAAGGTCTGAGAAAATTCTTAAATCGAAAGTATCAAAGCACAAAGTACAGATATTAAACAGAACTAAAAATGAATCAAATTATATGAAAATTATTTTCAATCCATCTTACTGTGGGTGCAAAAAACAGTTAGAGGGAGTTCATCTGTAACTGCTGTGGGGCTTTCTGTAAGATAAGGTAAGATAAAATAAGATAAGAAAGAACTTCTTTTGTCATAAACATGCCCAGTGCAACAAGAGGAATAAGGGTAGGGAAATAAAGAACTAAAAAAAACACAGTAGTAATAGTGTAAACAAAAAGAGTAATTATAACAGAGATTATAAAATAACAGATTATTAGTGCAATAGGTTATGAAAAGTGTTTGTGCAATGAAAATATGATTAATGCAATAAATATCAGCAGTTGTTGAGGGGATGAGACTGAGTTATATTGCAGAATCTGAATGAGAACTTAACGTATTTCCTCTGGTGTTCAGTTCTGCATTTAGAGTCTTTTGCTGTGTTCTCTGATTGTCCATCAAGGTGGGGTGCATGGGATAAGAGGGAACGCAAAATGCGGAGAGCACGCTAGACAGGCTGCAGGCTGGGATGTCGCCGGTAGTGTAACCATCTGTTCATCTGCAAAAGTTCCTTTGAGCCAAAGTTTCTAAAACGTTCAGGAGAAAAACTGGGCTTCATTACTGCTAGGTTTTTTATTTCTTTCAAATTTCTAGTTAAGTAAAGTCCTGAGACGCTGGCATCTTTTCATCTAGTTCAACAGACAGAACCAACTAGAATTATTCTCTCACTGAAATCTTCTACCTGTACACTCGATTCAGTTCCTCTCTTAATACTGGTCATTCACTAAAAGCCTTTAAACTAGCAGCCACTGTTAAAGAAACCAAATCTTAATCCATCCCTGAATATGGAGTCCCGCAATGTTCTGGCTTAGTGCCTTTTATTTACATTGTACATACTGCCATTGGGTATAATTATCTGAAAACATGGGCTTAAAATGTACATATAAAGTGGAAAAAAGTTCAATACTCTCAAACTACACCTCACTCTGACTCCAGCAAAAACTGACTCAAACTGTACCTGTTCTGTTAGCCATAGACTGCCAACTGTTCAACAGTGATTAAGTCTGTACATGATGGCCTTCTATTTTCTCCAAGACTGTCTTGCTAACTCTCTGGGTTGACTAGAAGAGGATGGGTTCCTCTTTTGATCCTTGCTTCCTCCCAAGGTTTCTCTCTCCAACTTTAGGGAGTTTTTCCTCGCACCTGTAGCCCTTGGCTTGATCACTAGGGGCTCAGACCTGGATTCTGTAAAGCTGCTTTGTGACATTAGTTGTAAAAAGTGCTATATATAAAACTGAATTTAACTGAACTGTAAAATGCAAATGAACTGAACTCACTTTTCTGTTTTATTTAAAAGAAAAGCACAATTTTGCACAGCACAGTAAGTGTTCACAAGTAGCGGCCTTTCAGAATAATTATATCTAATTACCTTAGTTAGGTATTCCATATTCTGGCTCAGCAGATTTTAGCACTGTGTTTCTCACTGTGAACATGGTACACTGGAGTCTGGTTATTGTTTTTCCCCACCCGCGTTTTGTTTTGTGTGTAGATGTTCCTATTGTATATGTGGGTGTCAGGCTGCGTGGTGGTGCGGGAGTTGCCCCTGGGTGCTACATTGCTGGCTGCTCACTTCATTACTTGGTGAACAGGTTAAATGCAGAGAAAATTTTTCACACTGTGTGCTGTGGGGTGTTCATGCGCGAATATAAAAGCCCACTATTTTTTTTCTACTTTCGGCTGCTTCTGATTAGAGGTCGCCACGGATCAACTGTCTCCTTCCATCCTCTGCATCTTCCTCTCTCACACAGCATGAATGTCCTCCCTCACAACATTCACAAACATCCTAGGCATTCCTCTTTCCTCAACTCCATACTCAGCATCCTTCTCCTTTTTGTCAGAGTCACTGTCTCTGAACCATCAAACCGAACGACACAACTGGCCTCATTACCGCCTTGTAATGCTTCCCTTTCACTGCTGCCACTCTTCTCCACCCATCCCACCACACAAATCACCTCTGCCACTCTTCTCCACCCATTCCACCACACAAATCACTCCTGACACTCTGCTCAACCATTTCCACCTCGCCTGCACTCTCTTCTTCACCTCACTTTCTCACTTCCCATTACTCTGGACTGCTGACTCCAAATATTTGGACTCCTCCACATTCAACAGTTCCTATAATTCAACATCGTCCTATAAGAGGCCACTTTACTTCTTTAAATTCCTAAAAATAAACAAACAAAAAAAACCCTAAAGTTAGTGAAAAAATAAAGCAAAAGCATTCTGCTGTAAATTTAAATGGCTCCGTACTGACCTAATCCGAATGAAATGCTCCTAGCAAATACGCGGTCGGGGCGGATTACCGTTACTGACCGTTACGACAAAATCATTTCGAATTTTTGAATTACGCAGTCGGGCCGCGCGATGGCGCGTGTCGGGACTCGCGCGCTCGCCTCGCGACTGCGGTATCAACATTGTTGTGGCGTGACGTCACGGCCGTAAGATGAAGGCGCAGGGGCGGCCATGACTCCACGGACTCCGTAATTATTTAATCAGAATAAAATACTCGCGGAAAACTTCCATGGCACGGGCCACAAGTCAGATCGTGAGTATGGCGCTGGCCTTGCCAGTGCTGATTCGAAGCCTGTGGTCGGGGTGAGCCGCGGGGTGGGCGCCAGGCGGGGGTTTTACTGGAACAGGCCCTTCGCTCCCAGCTCGGGGGCTCCGGGGCCGAGAACCCACAACACCGCGTAGCTCCCGGAACACCAGCATCTAGCACGCTAGCTTGTTTTTACCAGCCTCTCCGTAGCGTTTTACCCCACGTTATTGATTCTACACTCTCGTTTTACTCCCGGCTGGTTTTATTTACCTCGTATTTACAATATGTTGCTTTTAACCAGTAAAAACTGAACATGTCTTGTTTTTGTAACGTTACCCTTAGCGGTTAGCGTGCTAAATGCGGCAAAACAAACTGTTACGTTAGCTAGCCGGCTAGCCCAGAACTCAACTTCTTTAATTTATTATACAAAGTGACTAAAGTTAGTCCCGATTTGGTGACTGGCTAACTTCAGACGAGCACCCTTAAAATGTTCCAGTCTGTGTGAAACTTTAGGGTCGCTGTTTACTTTTTTTATCCATGAGCATGCTGGATTCATTTGGTTTTTTCAAACAGTAGCCGCACTGCCCCAGTTTCCCTGCTCTCACACAGACACGTTTGGCTTTCTTTAGTTTATTCTGATGTAGTTTCTCTGATTATTCTGCTATTTTAGCTCCACCTTCATTGACACAAACTGACTAGTTAGCCTGTTAGCTGCAGAAGGGAGAGCAGCGTTTAGCATCACACATTAGGCCTCGTCTTAATTCTGAATGTTTCATTGCTTCTTCATAATTTTTGGACAACCTTAAAAGAAATGGGTCTCATCTCAGGGAAGGTTTCTGCTGTGAGATGAAGCACCCTAGTCTCCTGATTAGCTCAGGGGCTCAGTCCTCAGTTAATGAGGCCTGGTTGAGTGGGGTCGAGTTGATTGGACTTTTGACTGAGTGTAAATGTTGTCGCGTTAACTACAGCACTGCGATGACCACATCCAGCGGCATATAGCAAAAATTCCAGGTCATTTGTTCATGATCTGCTTACATATCTTATACACTGACTACCATGAAATGCTGGCTAGGCTGACGTTTTTTAGGCCGGTCTCCCGGCCATCCTTTTAAGGAATGCTGAGGAAATTGTAGTGAATCCTTACGCCCCACCCCGAAAAGTGTGTGGCGCCTGGAAACACCAGATCAGTGCTGTAATCAGAAATATGGCTTTTTAAACATATGAGTAGCTGTAACTGCTGCAATATACAGAATAGCCCTTTTGATTTAGTGTACCTGTCCAGTGTTAATTTCTGAAACTAGAGCTGGGAGGCAGGATATAAACATAAATGAAAACATAAGTAACTGAATAAGGTTTTATACACAGTGTGATGTTGCATTGTTTAAGTATTACACAGTAATGATTTGTTGTCACGGAAGTAATGCACAGTAATTCTTGCAAAAGTTGGATAGAGTTCTGCAACACTATATACATATGTAAAAGAAAGAAAATATAAGGTTGATAATAAAATAATAAAACCGAATAAGGTTAATATACAGTGTGATATTGCCCAATGTTTAAGCATTGCACAGTAATGATCATGTTCAGTGAGTAGTTGATGCTGGACAGTGAGAGTGAAGTTGTTGCACAGTATACTGATATTGCACCGTATTTTCAATACCATTTAGATGGTATTAGATATTTGTGCTGGACTGGTTATTGATGGTTTTGATGTTTATAAACTTTGGGGTTCAGTTAGTATATTTAAGTTTCAGAATGTATATAGTAGTATAATGGCCTGACATGTGCTCCAAATTCTTAAATTTCACTGATAATGAATACTAATACTGCGTCGTGTTGTGTGATTGCTGTTTGGTATAACGTCATTTGTTAAAATAATGTAAAATAGTTAAAGCTTAAACTCAGTGAACATGTCCAATTTGCGCTCTGCTGTTGGCCAGGAAGACTGAATCAATGTCGAGTACTTTGGCTCTAGTGATGTGTCTTCAGTCTGATTTAATGTATTTTTCTAAGTATCTAAATGCCTGTAGTAAAATGTTGTTGTTGAATACTGGGTGCATCTCTTTTGCTATGGATTGTTAAAGATATCAACAAAAAAAACCTTTAAATGCGATTTTCTCGGGTTTTCAGTTGGAAAATGGTGCTGTGCTACCATAATTCAAACCATTGTAACTTGACAACCGTTTAAGATACAGCTTTGACCAAGATATCATTTTAAAGCTTATTTGCTTTTTAATTATCTTTTTAAAGATTTTGGGTCACTGTGACTCATTTTGCCAGATCAGGTCACATATTAATAACACATGTATTAAACATTTGAATAGGGCACATAGGGAAATTGTGGGGAAATTGTGTTACTGGTTGGTAGTTTCGGAATGCCATTGGTTCATGAAAAACCCGTTTTAATGAAGGAATTATTTTTTTCCGTTAATTCAGGCTTCATTCCACTGCACCTTCTACTATTCTAAGGCACATATTCACTACAACAAAGCTTATACAACTGTAAACTGAGCCAAATAACTGATGTAACTTATAAACCGGGGTGTCTCAGTTTGATGTGGGGACCAGGCCCTGAAATAATGACATTATCTGATTGCTGATAAATAGCACCACAACGTTGCAAGAGGGAGCAGGTGTGTGGGTAGCGGCTGCTAGGCTAAAGGCTAAACCCAGGCTAAAGGCTACCCTAAGAGACTGACACGTTTCTTCCATACATTTCAGCCGATATAGTTCACTTACCTTCACTTATGGTCCATCTGCTGGTGCACATTAGTAGCATGCATGTGCATCAGATACTGGGCCATGGTGTCTGTGTTGTCCTTTCCTGATAAAAGTAGCCTCCTGTATTTTAGTGTCAGTGTCTGAACCAGCACTATTATGGGTGTGGTTTGTGCAGCACTGGTAATGGAATTAGTGTTTTTCATACATTTTAGATAAATATAGCTTAACACATTGGCTTAATTGTAATGTGTAACTTTTGTGATCAAAATGGTTTTTTTTTTCTGTGGCATCCTTTTGAGGGCTTCAGGTAACTGAGTACATGTTTAGGAACAGTACAACAGTCTCAATCTCCATCTCTCAATCTCACTTGTTCCTATAGTAATGCTATAATTCAATTTGAGTAGGCTGTAATGTAACTCCTTAGCCACCATCTCATGTAAATTTTGTACTTGACATCATGACAAGGTATGAAAATTATTTATAAAAATATAATTACTTATGTTGCTGCTGCTTTAGGATATAATAATAATGTTTACAGCTATCTGATTGTAAAGTATTACTGTTATGAGAATATTAACCTGCTGAAAATGAAAACCATAGGAGTCAATATCCATCCAGCTTAGTGGAAATGGTTAGTCTTATGTCTGTGTTAATCCAGACACATCAAACTGTAACTGGATTCTTCTGTTGCTGTAACTTCGAATCAGACTGAACCTCAGTTACTAGCAATTTTTTTGTAGTGGCTACAAGATAGATAAGAAGTGTGAATGATGCTGTCAGCTATTGCCGATTTTAAATTTTTTAGCTGCTTGATACTTATGGGAAAACTTAACTTCGGTAACATCTGAAGATGCGGTGCCACATAATTAAATGTTCTTTTAACCCAGCTGCTATATCTTCTACAAAGGACCTCTCACATCACACAGCTGGCTAATACCTGTTTGCCATAGGACATATTAAAACAGATACAGCTGAGTGGGGAGGGTGGGATTACCCTTGACATAGAAAAGTTCTATGTGACCAGCTAGCCAATTTGAGAGCATTTGAGGAAAGACTGGCCATTAGCAACAGATTCGAATGCTGTAAACATCAGATACTCCAAGTGGAGTGTTTGAGACTAAGACTACTATCCAGCTGAAAGAGTTGGAGAGAATGTTTAGGATAAATAGAGTATTCCAATACAGTATATAAAGATCTTAATAACACATGTATAATACATTTAGGTAAGGCACATCTGGGAATTTGCACTGTCGCTCAGTGTTACTGGTTGGCAGTTTAGTAATGTCACTGTTTTAATTAAGTTCCAAAACTTTCCTTCAAAAATGAAATAATAAATATAAAAAGAATAAAGATAAATACAATTGTGTCAAGGCAGTCCAAAGTGTGCTAAACTCCTCCTACACTAAGTATAAGCTGCTTTATTATTAGCCGATAGGAGATCCTTGTATAAATGAACTGGTAACTTTGATCCTGTGTTTGCATTTATAGTCATACACAGAGCTTGGTGAAAAATGTTAATTCAGGTGAGGTCTGTGTAACTCAGACACTTCTATTTGATGACTGAGTCTAAAAACTTGGTTGTATGTAGCTTTCCTGTAGTGTATCTCTTGCTGTGTCCATATGGGCGTGTGTGTGCTAGCCTACTGTTGCTAGCGTATCAGTGCTTTGTCATCAGGGCAGTGTTTGTGATGCATATAGTGCAGCCTCAAGCAAGTTCTGTGCTTATTTGTGGCATACCAGTATGACTGTAATTACTCATACCTTATGATGGATTTTAAACAGTGCACCAGATGAACTGGTGTAATTCCCACCACTAGGCTCACCACATTGCTTTATCAGTCTACTCAGACTTTAGCGTGACTGCGATTGATCACAAGGCATGTATTAGAGTCTGTTCATTAGAATCTGTATAACAAGCATGTTTGCTACAGATCATTTACTGGTTTCTAAAATATTTAGTAAGTCATTATTGATGTTACTTTGTTTAATGTTTTTTGTATTAATTAAGAAAAGGTGTATGTAAAATGTTAAATGTAGCTATTGCAAATACTGCAAAGTAACGGGTTCTTAGTTTTTATTACCTTGGGCCATGGGTGGAGTGAGCATGCACACTGATAGGAAGCAGTTTAATATAAGCAGCTTAAACACGTTGTTCATGTAAACATTTAAATGCAGCACTTTGTTGTATTTTTGATAACTTTGTAGTATCTGTTTCTGTGAATCTCAAAATGTTAGATCAAATTAGTACTACTGAAACTAAAAGTTTGGCTTCTTTTGACTGTCTTGTTGTGATTACACCTAAAAGCTGTTTGCCAACAGCCATTGAACAGAGACAATGAACATGGACAGATTGCTTTTTCATTCATTAATTGTGCAACGAAAATGTACTGATTTACTTACATAACATCTGTGTTTGTTTATGATTTGATGAATGAGGGCCAGTGCTTGTATTTTTATATGGGCTGGAAAAATTCAAAATAATACATTTAAAAAGTATCCCTTTACATTGCTTGAGTGTAGTGTTTAAGTCTATATTTCACATTTCACCTTACTGTTGGCTTTTTCTTCTTGTTCCTTCTATAAATTTGTCTCAAGGTTGCTGCTGATTAACATAGTTGTGTAATTTATATGTAGCCTGAATGGCAGTGACCTGCTTTACAAACAAAACATACTGTATATCCTGTACTAAGGTTACAATGTGACAGGATATGCATCAAATATCTGATAAAAATAAATCCAGTTTTATGGGGCATAAATATTTGAATACAGTTGACTTTTGTTTTGCACTTTGAGAAGGAATGTAGCAAACATTATAATTTAGTGTGGTGATCGGATCATCAGGTACTTTAAATCAATATCCATTTAGTTGTTTAGATTCTGGAGAAAAATACCAAGTGATGCCAAGTATCACAAAATAATATTAACACAACATAACGAAAAAAGTTGTAAGAAAGACATTTCCCCATTTAATAAGCTGTGGCCAGTATTTGCAACAGATTTGTGGTGGGTTATAGGTGAGGATTATAACTGGATCATTTAAAGCTCCAATTAGGATATTGGCAAAGTTTTACTAGACATTGAAGTAGTAGTGGATTATATATACTAGGGATGCACCGATTGCTATTTTCATGGCCGATTCTGATTACCGATATTTTGTAAGTGTGATCGGCCGATATCGATTTTTCCGATACCGATTTTTTCCCCCAGATAACAGAAAATTAGAGCTGCTGCGTATAGTCGATGACAACGACACAAAAAAATGGGTTTTAACTTTTTGAATGTAACGTGGTAGTTACTTTCAGTGTTTACTTTTATAATAGTGAAGTATGATAGTGGCAGCTCTACAGCAAATACAAACAAAAATCTAATTTTCTTTAATATAAAGCTTTTTTTAAATAAATAAATAGAAGTTAATAAATAAAGATATAAATAAACTCCCCAAAAAAAAGATCGATTTGAAATCGGCAATATGTGCGAGTGATCGGCCAATCACAGATCAGGCCAAAAATAGGCCGTTTCCAATCACTTGCCGATCGATCGGTGCATCCCTAATGTATACGACTTCATCTGGTGCGCTGATTGAAACTCCGGTGTGCTGGTTGAAAAAGTTGTCAACCACAAATAAGCGCAGTTAGCGCAGCGTACAAGCAGCGCAAATCATGCAAACATTAGCCTCTTTAGCTGAGTGATCGGGATGTTTCACATTTCAGTGAAGTTAAAACGCAGCCAAAAGTACTAAATTTTGACCTTACAAGAGTAATATGGAAGGAACCACTAGACTACTGTGGACACACTACTGCTTGCTGTGCCTGTTTTCTCATGTGCTGAAGCATCCTAAATTATTTGATCTTAAAGTGTGTGTATATATTTTGACATTTTTAGATCAAATTATTTAAGATGCTTCAGTGCACCAGAAACCACAGGCACAGAAAACAATCTGGTGTATATAAATATTCTATAGTATTCAAGTTAGACGCTTTGGTGTCATTGAACATCATGTACACATTTACTTTCAAGTTGTTCAGTAGTGATCTGTGTTTGATTATTAAGATGTTAAGAATGTTATAGGAATTCGGTTGCTTGCACAAACAGGGGTGGGGCTCTAGCCAGTCTTCTTACTAAAAAAAAAAAGATCAAATATAAAATCTGAGGATATTTACATTTAAGAAGAGATCTTTTAGTTCAGCCAAAAATGTGTGCACATTGCATACAAGATAAGCTCATATTTCTTAATGAGAGAGTTTTGTGTTTTTCAAGGTAACTGTATATAATATTGTAAACTTACTGAAGAGTTTTTTGGATTTAGAGTTGTTAAGTTGCTGTAGAAATTACTGAATTGAACTGAAGAGATATTTGACCATTACACTGTCCCATACGCTTTTTCATTGAAAGTCTTGTCACCCTGTAGGGGTTTTAAGATGTATTTCTCACTTTCAGGGTAAAATAACTGGTTTTCAAACCAACCATCAATCATGATTGACTAATACTGGAATGTCATCAAATGTAATCCTGATATTTTTTTATTAAATAATCTCTGTATTTTGCCATAGATTTATAGGAACATTTTAATCATGGGAAGTAATCATTTGTGGTACATGTTGCTTTATGTGCAGTCTTTCTAGATCCTTCTCAGTCAAGATGAAAGTGATCACAGCTTTAATTGTATTGATAGGAAATGTGTTCAACTCAGCTGGGCTTTCCAGAGTCACTGTATGCTGATATGCTGTCAAGTCATTAGCAAAAGTTTATCTTTTTTTATAACAACAATTTTGACCAATTAAATATGAAAATGCTCACTGACGTTTTTACATATGGTTTAGTGAATAAATGCCTTTTGTGTAGACACTTAGCAAAAATATTGTTGCAGTTTCTGACTCCTCAGTTACATGGATTATTTTTTTTTCTTATTTTCACCCTCTTAGTATGATGTTGTACCCCTCCACTCCTCTGGTCTCTGCCCCTGTCCATCAATGGTAAGAGGTCAGCAGGAGACGCCTCGTCTTCTCGGCAACAGCATGGAGAGCCAGGCCCCTCCGTCTCAGCCAGCTCAGCCACGCAAGAAGAGGCCTGAAGATTTTAAATTCGGCAAAATATTGGGAGAGGGCTCTTTCTCCACGGTAAACAACCACCATCACCACTTTCTCCTTCCACACCACCAACCCAACAAGCACAAAACTCTAATAGAGGTTACCAGCATAGTAAAAATATAACACTATGCCTTTGCTGTGTAGCATGATATTCAGGGGCTATTTGGGAAAGACATAGTGGCAGTGACTTTATTTTGCATACTGTACAGGACTGCCATTAAGCTTGACGATACTGGTGGTACAAGATACTGAAACACATACAGACAAAAGGATAAAATGCATTTTTCTTTAATGTTTGACACACAGAAATACTTGGTCAGCAGCTCCTTGTAAGATGTACCGTGTAACACAAACACAAAATACTGGAAACCGAAACATATACTAATCCCCTAAATGTGCCAATTTCTGTATTATAAAGTATACACAGTCACACAATACTGTAGAGTTTTTCTGTTCTGCTTGATGTGCAGGATAAAATGGAAAACCTAGCTGTAACCTAGAAATACTGATTGATCTCAGAATAATTCTAATTATCTAGTTCCCACTGGGTAAATCCATGTAACTGCCACTATTAGTTATAATTAGCCCGAGAGTCAAAAATTTGGACAGTGAAATGCAACAGATCATGACCGATTAGGAAATCTTGTGGGGTTTTTTGTTTTGTTTTTTTTTTACTCTCCAGTTCATCTGCTATACATTTTCGTGTTTTTGTTCAGATATGCAGTCGTTGACTCCCTTGATTTCTTATGGCAACCAATGGTAGAGCCCCAGAAATACACATTACATTACTGTATTTTGATTTCTTTATTTTCTTTACTTAAGCTTTGTTAGGTAGGATAAATGAAGGCTTACTTTGTGAATGAAGATGAAATTAGCGATATCTGGATCCACATGATTAATTTTATGTTTGTCTTTTTTTCTGTTAGGTTGTCCTCGCAAAAGAACATTCTACTGCGAAGGAATATGCAAGTAAGAAAAATATTAATTTTATTGTACAGTGGCACCTTGACTTACGAGTTTAATTTGTTCCGTGACGGAGCTCGGAACTAAAATTACTCGGATGTCAAATCAATTTTCCCTATTGAAATGAATTTCGGACCTCCAAAAAAGCATCGCATTTTTTTTGTTTTTAAATAAGAAAAATGTGCTTTTATACAACGAAAATTGTACATGCAATTATACATGCACAGTACATGCAATAAACTGTTCTTATTAAGCATAATGTACAGCATTTGCTGGTCCTCTTTTTACAATTCTCAAACCAACCCCATTTGGCTCGCTGCAGCAAATCGCAGATTATCACCTCCATTACGGGATCTCCTGCGAGCTGCTTCTTTGTCATCAGCTTCTCCATATTTTCATGGATATATATGTCCGCTGTTTAGAAAATATTATTGAGGGCAGCTGGTAGCCTAGTGGTTAGGGCATTCGCCCTGCGACCAAAATGTCTGGGTTCGATTTCCAAGACCGCTAGGCACCGCTGAGATACCCTGAGCAAGTTACCGCCCCACGCACTGCTCCCCGGGCGCCGTGTTCCTGGCTGCCCCTGCTTCACTTGGTGAATGGGTTAAATGCAGAGGTTGAATTTCGTGCTGTTCACACTGTGTGCTGTGGTGTGTT